>CABFVX010004338.1:12596-26825 GCA_902151425.1 Timema shepardi | reverse complement strand
CACACACACACACACACACACACACACACACACACACACACACACACACACACACACACACATATATATATATATATATATTAGGCATTTCGATAGCTAGAAGTATCTTAATGACATTTAAATACCGGCTTAGTTGTCGTTTTGTTCAGGCCAGTGCTTTAGCTTATACAAAAGGCTGTTGGACATCAAAGGGGAGCTCAACAAAATTAAGCTCCTGTCGACCTTACCACGTTATAGCCGTAGATACACCTGTTATAGGTGAAATATTTTGCAGGATTTCGTCAGTTATTATAAGGTCACTTCGGTGTATTTTCGATGTTTTTTTCTTTATTTCATCAACATTTTGATAATTTTCAGCTTAAGTTTTACTTTTTAATGTAATTTGAGTTAATATAAAACACAAAATGGTTATTCTCTTTAAATAAATGATCGAAATACACCACCCATAAACCAACAATTTAAGATGAATCAGAGATATCGAGAGACGTCATCAACTTGGTGTTAATTGGAGCTAGATTTGTTCTTCTGTCTGCTATTATGATCCCGTACACCGAAAATGATCGCTCCGTATCAACATTATTAATCTCTAAGGCTTTCACAGAACCGTCAACAAATCTTCGGTAATTTACTTTCATAGAAAGTGTAGTAACAAAAAACGTCTACATATTCACCTCCTGCATTCTCTTGAGAAACTAAGTCCCTGAACACCTTGTATGTAATAGTTCCTTAACAATTATTTCAACAAAATGGATTTAAAAAAAATCATCACAACTTTGATTTTTTTTCAAAATGAGATATCATAAATCATTATATTTTCCAATTTTATGTAATAATTTCTCAATTTTTAAGAATTTCATGATATCTTTTTCCTTTTAAAATTATAAATATTTCGTAAATAATTCACAATCTCGCGCATAATGAAAAACAGGTGACTTTATTTATAGGTATAAACATAAATAATTAGTACTTCCTCTAAACTCGGGAATCTATTTGATTAAAAGTTTTTTGTTACTCTTTCGGTTGCTTTGTGTCCTAAAAATTAACCCAGTTAGTTAGGTAATACACGTATTTTTAACACAAATTTCCCGTACACAATTTTTCTTGTACGATAAAGGTGGCCAAGTTGTATTAAAGGATAGCCTATAATCTCTACTGTTTTTCAAAAACCATGATCACGACTCACAAAGGGTAGAATATTAACACTTGTATTGTGTTCTTTTCATGAATGAGACTCGTTACAAAATGGGTTACAGCGTTCGCCTCATTATAATTATCGTGAGGGGTCCAGGCGTGACTCGAACTCAATTTAAAGATTAAAGGCTTGAATGGTCTTTGTTGGGACATGACAACGTACAATCACGGTTGAAGTTGGCAGTGCACAGTGGAAACTGTAAAATTAATTGTGGGGGAGGTGGGTTACTTACTAGACGTGTGTATTGTCTTGGAAATATAAAAAAAACTGACATAGTTAGCATTGTTGCATCGTAGGTGGGATGCTATAACGCAGGCATGTCTAACTTGCGGGCCGTGGGCTGCTTTTGGCCCGATCCATGATTCTATATGGACTCTTTTGATGAACAGACTTAATCTTATTATAAACGTGTAGAAATAACATAGTTTGGGATTATGAGATTTGGAAATTTGTCATGATTTGGCGAAATCTATCAGATGAGGTTGGTCTGCCTCACTTTTTACGCTTTACTCAACAAATTATTAAATTTTCTCACAAAAATTTACGAAATTTTACAGCACATCAGTGTGTAAACAGTGAAAAGGAACAATCACTTGAGATCACAGATTACAGATACGCATTTGTCATCAATTATTATTAAAGTGATTTCAACACAAGATTTATAGTCAAACACTCACAGCCTTGTTGCAAATAAAAGTTTCACATTTCAGGGGGGGGAAATGCAGTAAATATTACGTTATTTATAAAAATAAGGGTTTTAAAATAAATAAAAATTTAACTTAAGAAAAGGTGACATTACGGTATTGAATTTTCTGAAATGCGGCCTATCATTATTTTCAAATTTAAAATGTGGCCCTCTAGACCAAACGAGTTTGACACGCTTGATCTAACGCGTCACCCTTGTATTATACTGGATTCCTGATGATGGTGAAGTTGGGGTTCAAATCCCGAGCTGGTGTACTTGGGTTGTTTTTTCCTTAATGGTTTTCAACCCTTTTACAACGCAACTGCGGGTACATTTTCTCTAAAACTATACCTTCCTTATGCCTATCTCATTGCGTAATCAATGTATGCGTACAACCTAAGGTAACGTGACGCCTTAAAATTGGGGTGCTATACCCACATGTCTTGTTTCAAAATCGTCAGAAAGACTAAGATAGGTCTCAACTTATCAAAGAAACTGTTGTTTTTATGCCGTAAGGAGATAAAAATCAAATTTAAAATAATTACTTGTTAAGAGTGAATACTAACTTTAGCACAAAATAAGTACCAGTTATATTGATTTTTATTATAACTTTTGTATTTTTATTATAACTTGGTGACTGTAGCGGGTCTATCTATATATGTATACATTAGGATTCGGGTAGTTTTTTTTTCTTTTCAAGTCGAGTATTTCAAAAAGCTTCCGAGTTCGAGTATATTCATAATTTTAAAATGTTAAGAGATTTTTTTGTTTTAAAAAGTAAAATACCATATTTAAAATCATCAGCCATAACCAACATAAAATGTAAATGAGATTTTAAAAATATATGAAAATTTTCACATGGCCTAAAATAAGAATTACACTAATTTATAAATAGTTTAAATACTATAGAAAACACTTTAAAAGATGTTTGTATTGTTTAAAAAATAAAACTACTACCTTTCTTAAACAAATATGATTTAAAAATAAGAACTCTAAAATAAAAATAGAATAGAAAAAAAAAACTAAAATAATTTCAACACTCATGTTTTTAAAACTACACTAATACAAAACAATTTCATAAAAATGAATCATTAAAACTTATTGATATTAAAATAATGATATCAGTCTTGTGTCTGTTCAGTTAAAATTTCTTGAAAGCTCAAAGTCTCTCATGCAATAAAACCAGTTTCTCATCATGTTCGGGTAAAATATTCTCCCGACGCACAACAATTATGTTTCCTGCTGTCGAAAACAACCTCTCACTGGCTACTTGAGTGGCCATATAATGTCTGGCTAATGGTGCCACTAGATTAAAATGGTGTGTATTTGTGCGCCATCTAAGGCAAGGATTGTCAGTTTGGAGAATGCTGGGTTCGACCAAAAACATCTTAAGCTGGTCGAATCCAGCATCATTATGATGATCTCTGGTAAAGAAAAAGTATATTAAAGTTTTGACTTTTATCAATTTCCTTCCTCTATAACATCCGATAATTTATTTAAAATACTATAAAAAGTCTGAAAAATACACGGTTGTAAACTATAAAACAAAATTACACAGCTTTTAAACTAGGCATGTAGTAGCAGTTTTCTTATTACTTGTGGTAGCTATATATAAATATTTATTATTTAGCACCGCGTCTTACTACCCGTTCGGGTTATACGCTATAAGTACTAATTACGCTAATGAATTAGGAACTAGGAAGGTTGAATTAGAGGAAGTGAACCCGCATTTGCGTGGAGGAAGAGTGGAAAACCATTTAGGACTCCCCCCCCCCAAGTTCACCCGACCGAGATTCGAACCTCGATCTTCCCGTCCTCATCAGTCGAACTCAACACTACTAGCGCGTTAGCCAACTACGCCACCGAGGCGGGTTTTATGTATAAATAAAACTATCATGTTTATAAAACATAGTTTTTATTGAATTATACTAATTGTCGTATCCCTCAGGTTTGGGAAGTCGAGGGTGGAAGTTTTTGGGTTTATTGTTGACTAAATCCTTGATAGGAACCTTAGATCTCGAAGAAATAATCAGATGGTGATGATTTTGGGGAATAATGTTCTTACACGTTTATTCATTAATAACAAAAGCGTATTACAAGTTCGTGGTTCACTTGAAGAGTAATCCAGCCTTCACTAATATCATACATACATACATACATACATACATACATACATACATACATACATACATACATACATACATACATACATACATACATACAGTATGACAATTATTACAACAAGAGCCCCGCCTTCTAAATGTCCGGGGTTTATATACCTTCCCTGTTTACCAGTGGAAACTTTTAGCCACGCAGTACAAACGGTGTAACCAACAGTTCTGAGAGGAGCATGTGATTGGGGTGATTTCCACTGTTTATTCACTTTGGACTTTTAGAAGTCACAATATTGTCTCTGACTAATTAAATAAGTAGAAAGTATTATTATAACACGCATTTCTCAAATTATTATAATCTGTATGACTTAAGCTTTACTTTAACTTTATAGTCTAACTCCACTTCTTTACACCTCTTTTGTATTGCGTCACTATTACAATAAATGTATTATTAAATACCTTTAATATTAAATATCTTCCTTTAACTGGTGGTATAATGAATATTGCTTTAAGGGGTTATAATAAGTAACTGGACTCCTAGCTATATGACATAATATTCCCCCAAAATGAGCATCCGTAATTTTAAATCACCCTATAAGAAAACGAAAGAATCATAAGCAATGAAGTATTTCGTTTCTTAGTCCTTAATATAATAATCGCGCATGGTCACCACTTCTGTTCAATTTCCATTACTCTATGTTCAAATGCACTTACGCATTGTATAGGCTTCGCTAGAAATGATCTTATTACGAAATTTATTTGAATTCAATTTATATTGCTTTTAAAAGTTTATGTTAATACTATAAAATGACAAAATAGGATGGTTAAAATATTATTTCTTGTGGACAATATGAAATAGTAAATAAAGTAAAATAAAACAATAATATATTTTTATTCAATTGTGGCAAGTTTGGAAATATATTTATTGCAATGTTGATCAACACTGGTTTTTGACAATTTAACCAAAATAATTCAATAACTAAATAGTAACTAGTGCTAATTTTGTAGTGAACGTATTAATATAAGTTTTAAATATCTTATATTCGAATACACTCAATATATATTCTCAAGCTTAAAATTTTATCTTAACAAAAATTATAATTTTAAAGAGGGGTCGTGTAAAAATAGTAAAAATAATAATTATTAAAGTATCTAGTGCTCTATTTAGCTATCATAACTTTAATCGAAAATAATCAAAAACTGGCGAAATATTGAATTACTTTAGTAGTCGAAAGTAGTTTTAGAGCCTTATTACGTTATTAATGTGAAATTTGATATTGATTTTAACGATTTGTTTGTTACCAAATGATGTATCAATTATTATTCTGCCGATATCATCGAAATTAAATAGGTTATACTTACCATTTTGTTTTGAAAATTGATTTTTACATACACCAAAAGGAAGCTCGAGATTGTTGAGCCTACTAAACTTTCAATCTCGATCCCGAGCTTTAATAAAATCTCAGCTCGAAGTTCGAAATCCGAGTATTCGCAGAGCCCAAGTAGCCCTAATATAATTATATAATCTCACATAAAATTAAAGTACCTCATATCAAGAATAATATATATAATTCTTGACGCGAAGGACATTGATTTTACATGAGTTTATTTGTTTATTTTATGGTTTAGAATTGAGATAGATATAATTTAGAGAAACTTTATCATATTTTTTGTTGAAGGAAAGTAGAAAATTCCTAATAAAAACACCTCAGCTGGGCTTTGAACTCCGGCTTCCTTGTCAACGTAAACTCAAAGCAGATGAGCTTGGAACCTTAATTCCCATGTCCATTGATGCGGACAGTTACTCGTTTGTTCATTATTAAAATAAAAATCAGAGATTCCAGAACTTACAAAATCTACATTCTTTAAACGGAATAATTTAACATGTTTTAAAATAAAGGGGTATGTCAAATTTTGGGCAAACTATAACTAATGTAAAATAATATTTGGACAAGGGGCCCTCGACTTCGGTGGTCTTGGGGAAAAGTGTTCGCCTCAGGACCCGATGTTCTTGGGTTCATCTTGAGCGATAAGAATTTATGGCACAACTTCCTTCGGAGGGGAATTAAAGCCGTTGGTCCTATGTCAATTATGGAATGTAAGAGATCCTTGGAGTGTACGTGAAAACACCTTTAGCGGAAAAATTGGTAGGCTTTTTTGTTCTCGCTCATATAAATTCTCGTGTACTGTAAATCGGTTCAGAGAGTACACCTCAAATATTCCGAATACATGTAAATCAATCAAGATATTATTTAAGAGTTTTTCACAAGGATCTAAAACCTGAAAAGAAAAAGTTGAAAGATTTTACCTTTGAGTGAGATGAATAAATAGGCCTAATTTTATATATAATAATGTATAATCTTTTGAAAAATTACGTCTGATGGTGCTCTCCTGTTGTCCTTGAGTGTACTAAACATGTTGGAATACTGTCTGATGATGCTATGTTGTCCTTGAGTGTACTAAACATGTTGGAATAGTGTGTGATGATGCTATGTTGTCCTCGAGTGTACATACACATGGTGGGACCTGGAAGTGCACCTGCTAATGCTCTTTGTTCGTCCTCAAGGGAATATAAACATGTACGAGTGCAGCGTGTGTAACGCCAACAGGGAACGAACGATGTGTGTTTCTCGCGTCGTTTCACAGGACTGGTCTACTCATGATTGTTCTCTAGTTCCCAGAAGCAGCCAGCGTGATCTCTATCTGCAGGCCTACATACCTACACTAGGGCCAACGACACGGATAATCAAGCGCACTCATATTATAACAATCGGGGACTCTAATCCATGGGCGCGAGTAATTTTGGGGCTTACTATGGTCAAACCTTCATCGGTGACTGCACGGTCTAAGGCGTCACTCTCACAATAGATTGATCTTGTGATCACTGGGAGATCAGCACAACATTACTGTAAATATGAGGATAGCCCGGATGGTTTTTAACTACCAGTCCGGGATATCCTAACATTTAAATACTAACGGTGTAGTGATGAGA
Source organism: Timema shepardi (assembly GCA_902151425.1). Lineage (NCBI taxonomy): Eukaryota > Metazoa > Arthropoda > Insecta > Phasmatodea > Timematidae > Timema > Timema shepardi. The sequence goes on along the minus strand of CABFVX010004338.1, from coordinate 19,842 downwards.
AAGGTAGAATAAATATGAATAAATATATATAAGTGTACCCGAATTTGAATGAAAAGAATGGAAAACCACTTCGTTCAAACCATCTTACTACACTGTCAACGGATGGCTAGGCCAAGGGAAATTAACGCCTCAATCCGCGTGCCCACTGATACGGTATTTCCCCCCTTGAATCGAATGCAATGTTAACTTATCATCCCTACTGCGTTTTATTCCCAATTCAATACATAAATGACCCGCATCATTGGGCACGTAGACTAAATACCAAGCTCGTCTAGTCTGGCTTTCTGATGATGTTGAGGTCGAGGTTCTAATCTGTATCAGGCTTCCTTACCCCAAAACTGTTTTCACACTCTCCTTCCACTCAAATGTGGGTACATTTCTTATAAATGTTACCTGAATCAACTCTACCCCATTATTTTAATAAACACCGGATAGCCCGGTCTGATGGTTAAATGCTGATGAAAAAAAATGAAGTAAATACATATAAGTGTCATAAAAACACATTTTAATGGAGCTTTGCCGGTTTTAATGGTTGTAAAAACGTTTGTTTCTTAATGAACGCAGGTTAACTGAGAACGTTTTTGCTATAGTTCTGCATATTTTACAACCTCTAGATTTGTATTCGGTAACACCCCCAGACCCCCTCCTCCTACCAGCGGTATCTGCCAAACCACTCGCTAATTCTTGTACTCGCTTTAACGGTCTTAGATGTCAAGTTCGCATAATACTGAATTATTATTATTATTATTAGCACCGCGTATTACTACCCGTTCGGGTTATACACACTTACGCTAATGTGTAATGGTAGGGTGATTGTGAGATGGAATAGAGGACCTACAGTTTAACGTGGAATCCGAACCACGGTGAAGGCCTGGCATTCCCCACATTCACAAGATGTCTTGTCAGAGGTGAAGGAAGGGTTTGGTAATCAGATAAATCTGTGCCAGGACCGAGGATTGAACCCCGGACCCCAGCACAGAAGTCCGACACCTTACCCCTTGACCGCCAGGTCACCTATAATACTGAACTAACGAGGTTTGAATCTCGACAATTTTCACATGTGATTTATCACTGTTATTTTCTCACTCCCTTTACACATGATTGTGGGTGCGTTTCCTCTGAGTTACTCTTACAATCCTCAGCCCTTGGATTAAATCGTTAATAATCTTAAGCATTCAACGTACTAATCATAAAAAATATAACCAACCACCAAAATTGTAGGCTATCTACCTTCAGTTTTTATTGTGTTGGTAACCAATATGTCATGGAAATTTATTGGTTTGCTAATCCATTTTTTACTCGGGGGTATTTTGCATGCATTTTCTAAACACAGATTGTATCAAAACACATAACGTACAGTACAAACTTTCTTATCACTAGAACATAAACAACACTCAGTTTCCAAGACCCGACCGTTCATTGATACATGTTCGGCTATTTCTAGACTCAAACATAGAAATATTAACCCATTTTATTTATGCTCCACGTCTTACTACCCATTAGGGCAATCTGTTAATATACCTACACTGATTGAAGAGGGATGTTAAAGGTATAGAGAATGTTTCCACATCTGTATGCAAATCAATATAGGGAAGACCTCCCTCGGTACACTAGACTAGGGTTCGAACCCCGACCTTCTCATTATAGGCAATCCACTCTATTGCGAAAGTGATGCAGTTTGCACTTTTTTTTATAACAAAACTGTTTTTTTTTGTCAAAATAAATAAAAATATTTCTTCAGTAGAAACATAAGAATTCAACTGTTCTTTAATATCCATCATGAGCACAGCGACATTAGATGACAAACTTTTTAAATTAATTGAAAAACGGGTAATGAAATTCCAGGACACCCTTGACAGATATTCAAGAACTGACAAGGTCACCTCGTGAAGAAAATTAAACTCCATGTTTTTACTGGAGAATTATTTGATTTCTTCTGACTAAATTTTTCTTTCTATAAAAACTGCGAAAATACCGCCTTTATAACTCGCGTCCCCTTCACTCTCACCTTGATCAAAATACATTTATAAGAATATTTAATGTAAGCAAATGTTTTTTTATAGGCTACAAAAATTTACTTGCGAAATAAAAAAAAATCAAGCTGGATTTACGTCAGTCATTCCTTCACTTCAATTGACTACGCAGTGGCAATTTCTTCTCGTTTCTCTGGTATGCGCTCGTCGACTAGAATTGAGGTCAGCGCACAACACACGGCCTCCTAACCTAATCGAATGAAATCACGTATCTAGAAAATTACTTAAGGAATTAAAACAACTTCACAAAATGATGTGCCCAAATCATTGCAATTTAAAAAACAACAAGACCGTAGCGATAACTTACTACAATGAAATACGTGACGTGCGAGGGAGGTTTCCCATTTAATTTGAAATTTCGCGCCCACCAATTATGTTACATGCACAGTGCACACGACTTGACATAGATGGCAGGTCAAGGCGCCATTTACATTACCGACACCAGCTTTCACTTATAAAATACTGCTGAAGGCTTAGATTATTATTATTAACACCGCGTCTTACTACCCGTTCGGGCTATACGCACTTACGCTAATGTGTAATGATGGGGTGATTGTAAGATGAAATGAAGGACCTACAGTTTAACGTGGAATCCGAACCACGGTGGAGGCCTGGCATTCCTCACATTCACAAGATGTCTTGTCAGAGGTGAAGGAAGGGTTTGGTAATCAGATAAATCTGTGCCGGGACCAAGGATTGAACCCCGCCTGCCAGCATAGAAGTCTGACACCTTACCCCTAGACCACCAGGTCACCTGAAGGCTTAGAACAGGGAAATCACATTTTTACATATTTGACATATTATTATTCATCCACACAAGTGGTAGTACAGTCTAAAGCGTCACTCCACTAGGGGGGTTGATGTTCGAATCTTGATCGGGTGATTTGAAGGTAGTTTTTCATATGTGAATTATCAATGCGGTTTTCCTATCCCCTCTCACTGCTAATGTGGGTATATTTCCTTTTAACTACCTTAATAATTCCTACGTCCTAAATTAAACTGTTAAATCATGTTTTTTTTAGTCCGTGTCTTACAAACCGACCGGGCTATACACGTGTAATGATGTTAAATGTAACAACTAAAACCTTTACTTTGGGGCTTAGTGGGTTTTTTTCAAGCACCGCATCTTAATATCCTATGTACTAAATTAATTACGGCAGTGTGTTAAGGATGTAGAAGTAAATTTAGAGGAAATGTACCAGCATTTTCTTGGAGGGAAAGTGGGAAACCACCTCCAGTACACCCAATCGTGATTCGAACTTGATCTCCACGTCTTGTCAGAGGTGAAAGAAGGGTTTGGCAATCAGATAAATCTGTGCTGGAACCGAGGATCGAACCCCGGACCCCCAGCACAGAAGTCCGACACCTTACCCCTAGACCACCAGGTCACCTTAGAAAAGTTCCAAGATCTAATCCCACATATTCATACGTCAGGTCATGTGATCTGCAGCTGTCAATTTTAATATAACCCGATTTGGTGGCCGCATGGTCTAAGACGCTATTCTCGCAATACACTAGACAGCCGAAGACGGGGTTATCGGGGTTCGTTCCCAATCAGGTGTATTGAGGTTTTTTCCCCTAATTGTTTTTCCACTCTCCCTCCACGCAAATATGGGTACACTTTCTCTAAATTAAACCTTCCAAATCCCTAATACGTTAGTGTAATTAGTACATAGGAGTATAAGCCGAACGAATCGTAAGTTAGATGCGGTGCTAAAAAAATTGAATATATATATAATCGATACCTATAAATTAACACTAAACTAAAAAATATATATTGTCAATTTTGGCCACAAAATATATATCTTCTAAAAGGCCCTTCCTCTAAAAAAAGAACTATAAATGTTCGACGATCTTTACTCTACCCATCAGGCCCCCTGTCGTTCCTTACATCGAGTGGTCGGGCCACATCATTCCTTGTTGAAGATAACGAGGCTCATCTATATAAGACCCACCCTACCTTATTTTAGCTTCAAGAAACGCAAACACTATTTGTTCCCATAATGGAATAAAATATTGTTTACCATATTAAGCAACGTCATTTCTCCCCCCGTACGTGTGCGAGAGAGTAGTATGAATTATTTGTAACCATATCTAATGATGTAAATTGAACGGCCGTGGTTGTAGAGAGAGGTATAGTGTTTTGTTCGGATACGCCTTCCTGATTAGTGCTAGCTATGAAATAATCCCGAGTATTGTGAGGTTGACCGTTATTAATGGGCTGTGCTATTAGCGCGCTGGTGATTGGACAGCCAGGGATCGTCTTGATTGTTACGGCTTACATTTAAATTGATTGCTGCATGCCTCGCCCTTACGTTCATGGCCTAGAGTTAATGAATTTTTGGTTTTACCGGTCGAGGGTGTTAATCAAAAAAGGTCGGACTTTCTTTATAGTATTTCAAAATATGCAATATTCGCTTATACCAAAAGAAGCAAAATCACTTGTTTGACTTTCCTAGTTGTTCGTGACATGGTTCCCGCACAAAGTCTCTGGATAATTTTCTTTGTCATAGAACGTACACATTCCTCCCCCCTCCCCCCATAACCGTATTTTACCAAGGTTTGTCGGCTAGACCTTCATGTTTTGATACCGGCACTCGCTACGAATGTGTAGCTTAACCGTCTCCTGAGGGTGGGGCACTATGTAGATGCGGTTACTTCACTCCGGTGAGATGATTAAAATGATTATGATGATTATGTGGCGCTAGTAGAAGCATTAGACCTAAGTTAAGCCTAATTAACCAGATCATGACAACCTTAGCAACGATGGTTCGTCGCTGTTGCTAGTAGCACTCCTTTGCTCAGCCTTCCAACATAACTGGAAGCGAGAAGATTTGGCAACAGTGGTAAAGTTTTTTAGCAGAGTGTTTCACTATCCGTTCAGGTTATACGCTTATGTACTAACTACGCTAATGGTTTTAGGGATTATGACGGTTATATTTAGGGAAATGTATCCGCATTTGCGAGGAGAGAGAGTGGGAAAATCATTTTGGAAAAACACCCTCAATACACCCGATCTTCCTGTCAACGCCAGTCTTGTCTAACACGCGGGTGCCGTCTTAGCCCATGCGGGCATTGAAGTAGGTCCCTCAGAGTTGATATTTGGTGTAATTATCTTAGTCTTTAGCAACCTCCTCCCCTTTTTACCCGTCTTTCGAAACCTAGATCCCCTTACAACTCATCTTAACCGATGTCACTGATACTTAAAAGTGGTGGTTAGGGTTTCTGCCGGTTGTACTGAGCTTGATTTTTCATAGTTTCCCATTATACCACCACGCAAGGATACATTTACTCTAAATTCTAACTACCTCATCCTTATCCCAATAGTGTAAATATGCGGACATTGTGGACAGGCAAGTCGCGGTTTGTGTAAAAAAAAATACATCAACTTCAAGAATGAGTAGGTCTATAAATTTTTGTTTTATTTGGTTTCGCCATCTTGATTTTCTGACACTTAGCAGCGGGTGTCTTTATGCAAGAAATATTTGCGAGGAAAATCTCCACATAGAAAGCATGTTATACGATGTCTTGATGGATAGCTGCTTTTAATGCGGCATTTTAGTGATCTAAGGTTGGAGTGCAGGAGACGCGAGAAAAAAGGTAGCGTTTTTTCATCTGATTTTGCATCACGGGAAGACAACATTTTCACTCCCTCTATCTATCCCTCCTATTTCTTCCCTTCTCCCCATGTTTCGAAACAAAGTTATTTCGCCATCGTCTAAAACTAAATATAACAATTATTACGTTGACCGTAGAAAATACCTCGATAAATGTCGAATTTAGAATTTCTTGTACTTACCAAAATTTTCTCAATTGAAGCTCAGTACTGGTGACAAAACCACTTTTCAAAGAGATAAGTTCTTGTTGCCTTGTGGGTTAATATACTAGACACAAATTTGTCAAAAGGTTACGCAATTCCAGTTAAATCATGCTTCAATGAAAACACAGCACAATTAAACCACTTTCAAGACTGTCACTAACATAATGATGGAATGTCAATTCAATAGCAACTTAATGTTTCAGTTTAGAAATAGCTTACCTTGTTTTGACAAATTATATTTTAAAATCCTTTATTCAATATCTTAGTAATGGTTTAGTTATGTATGATATAATTTCAATCAAATAAATTTACAGTGTATGAATTGTATATTTAATTTTAAGAAACGTTTAGATTATGATTAAGCTTTAACCTGTTAAGTTGATGTAGCGAGGGCTAAAAAAACCCGGTATACACTCGGTTTCAATTAAATATACAATCAATTTTCATATGAAGGGCCTTTTAGAAATTACAAACTGCCACATTATTAGTGCTATATTTAATAAACATTGATAATACTATCAAAAGTGACAGCTGCAGATAACTTTCCTGATGTAGGAATACGTAAAAGTTGTTCCAGTAACTTTTCTAGCTCCCAGATAATTAATTAATTAATTCCCTTTATACGTAAATTGGACTGTGGTACAGCCCATCAGCAATGGCAGTCTAGTCTATTGCAAGAGTTGCACCTTAGACCGTGCGGCCACCGAAGCGGGTAAGTGATAGCTAAGCCGTCCCTATGAACATTCGCGCTACATATAATGGATTAAGAGCTACGACGCGTCTGTAAATTACAAAAGGGTCTTGATTTAATCGCAGCTTTAGTGCCCAACGGTAAATAATTTACGAACTAACTCTTGAGGAATATATTCGTAGCTTACAATCATTATTACCTTGTTCGATAACGGTTGTATACAGTAGAGTATGACCTTATGATCGACAAATGGCGATGCACTTTCTATTTATCTCTCTGATACAGTTGATTAAATAGATCTCGAATGAATCAGGTCCGTAGTTCGATGATTGGCCTGTAGTCTCTCGCTCGACGCAACACGCAACGGGAGACAGACTCGAAGTCTGGCATGGGCTCTTGTCCGATGATCTCTTATGACTTGATCACCCGACAACAGCGTTTCAAGTACACCTAGAGTGACAGCCTCCACAACGTTAGGACGTCGTGTGCGTGGGAAGGGGACATGGGTGATTGCTTACATATTCTTATATCAATAATTTTATAAAAGCTAGGACTATATAAAAGTAGGAGTTCAACATCTTGGATCAGTCTGTAGCATGTCTGCCCACTAAGCTAAGGGTCCCGGGTTTGTTTCTTGGTATGGTCGAAAAAAATATCGGCGATGAGATGTGAATTTCGCTTTTCACAACTGGAAGGGGGGGG
>CABFVX010004338.1:2010-12455 GCA_902151425.1 Timema shepardi | reverse complement strand
ATTATTATTATTAGCACCGCGTCTTACTACCCGTTCGGGTTATACGCACTTACGCTAATGTGTAATGGTAGGGTGATTGTGAGATGAAATGGAGGACCTACAGGTTAACGTGGAATCTGAACCACGGTGGAGGCCTGGCATTCCACAAATTCACAAGTTGTGATTAATACACGTCTTGTCAGCAGTGAAGGAAGGGTTTGGTAATCAGATAAATCTGTGCCGGGACCGAGGATTGAACCCCGCACCCCAGCGCAGAAGTCCGACACCTTACCCCTAGACCGCCAGGTCACCTGCTGATATAATCAGTCTGTTCAGAAAATATACGTTAGTTACCTAAAAAATAATAAACAAATATAAAGTTAGGCGCACACTATGGAGTATCGCATCTTCTGTAATTGGCGCGTTATTCCCGATTTGAAATTTATTATATTTTCATACAAAATAATGTAAAAATGAGCCCATGTGATGCATTACGGACAATTAGTACAACATAATAATGTAGGTACTTGGCCTAAACGATGTGATACGGACCGGTGTTCGCCAACCTTTATTTCTTAATCTGTGATTGAAACCCTGCATCACACCCAAGTTTGTATTAAACATGCTGGAAAAAAGTGGACACCAAACTCGCTGAAGACTGGGATGGATTGAAAATTCTCTCATCCACATTCATTGAATTGGTTTTTTTCATCCCTTAAGAAAAACACGATCGTTTTGTATCTGTCTGTCTAATTATTTGTGGCATTTATAAATTGAGAACTGAATGATGATTCTCGATCAGATTTGACGTACACATATGTCCGTTTTAAAAGGTTTATCTAAATTTCCTTCTATGAAATTGTCCGAACTTCCAAAACACGATGAACAGCTTAAAAAAATAATAGTTAAAATGTAATATAATACATTAAATGGAAATTAATTTGGTTTGAAAATACGAATTATAAAGAACATATTCAATATTCAGCAAGCATATAACCCGAACGGGTAGTAAGAAGCGGTGCTAAAAAACAAAGAAATTCAGCATCCACCAAACTATTTTGTTTTTCACCGTGTATTACTTTTAGTCCAACTAAAGGACGAAGGTATGATTAAGTTAAAATGTTCCCAAATTTGCGCGGAGAGAGATAAAAAAATCACCAAGAAAAAACACCATCAGCACCCCATCACCGGCAAACCAGACTACGAACTTAGTGTTCTCCCACTGATGCGGGCTATTCGGCAGTGGCTTTCAATTTGTAGCTTGATTTGCTGGGGGCGTGGTATAGGTGGAGTGAAAGTCGCTATTAACCGGTGCTTCTGGCGTTATTCATTATTTACCGGTGCTTCCAGGTGTTATTTATTATTGAATGGTGCTTCTATTCTCTTGCTGATATTTATACCCTCGAAACTGTTTTAGAGAAAATACGTATAAATCATCTACATAGTGAAGCATATTATGATTTTTAATCGAATATCCGGTTCCCCGCTCCAATCCTTCCCCCCTCCCCCGTTCCCGCCGACTTGACCCGTCGGTGGTATTTGTTTTTATCTTATTTTCATATTTCTTGTTTTATTACCTTCACTGGAACCCTCGGAGAGAGAAGTATTGTGAACGTTAAAAAAAACCAAATTTGAAATTTTGATAAATGTCGAAGTTTCATGACCACTTGAAATCGAAAAGGTGTTTTTTTTTTGTCGCGATATCGTCTATATCTCGGCTTAGAGCCGCAACCATTTTACCAACCGGGCTCAAATTGGGTATTTAGGGTTTTCGTAAGCTCTCCTCGAGGGGTTATTGAAATTTTGAATTGAAATTAAGGGTAGTTTAACAACGGACAGAAAGAGATAAACCGATTTATTCTAAATCTGCTCTAAGGATTTTAATTAAATTTTATGTCTAAGGATACATTACATATGAGGAAATATCCAATTTTGATAATATTTCCGCAAATATTTACAATACGAAATAACTTATCATTGTAAAAATGTAGGATTATTAAAAATAAAAATACTTATTTGAAATTTATTTTTTATAAGATCAAAGGTTTCTAAGCTATAAGCAAATATAGTTTTTTTATGGAACCCTTAAAAATTGAAATTGATTTTTATGCTCTTTGGTGAATAAAGATATTCCTCTTTGTTCAGTGTTCTTGTAACATTATAATTTTATTATTTCATTTATGCTCTTTAGTGGAGCGTCTTTGCAACAATGTACATTATTTTGTTTCACAAATCTTACTAGTTTTTAGTAAATGTCTATATTTTAAGGAGAAAAAAAGAGGGAAAGTCTGTGCGTTGCAACGTACAATTTATTTTGTATACAGGATAATTTGAAGCTCTCTGCTTAAACTTTAATGGGAGTTAGGGAACACCAAAACAAACCTTTTTCGTAAATGCATGTATGTCCACAGGTGTCACCCTTATATGCTAGAGGTGGCTGTTGATAAATAAATGAAAGTCAGCCTGTGTGAATAAAATTTTTATTTATAGCAGCTTACAGCGGCATCATGCACGTTTACACGGAATGTTACATTTTCACAAAGTTGATGGTGCAAACGCGCAAATGTTTGGCGGTTCAGCAAACATCTGTTAGGATACCGTTTACGATATAATCTTACGGTAGCTCTTCCATTTTCATTGGCAGGTACCCCCTATGCTACATGCCAACCATCTCAGAATCCGTGAAATGCTCCATGTTACACATACGAAGTCCGCGTCATGAATGATGACGGCGAAAAATAACCTTTTGACGCCCCTCCAACAGTGCCCTCTAGCACCATGTGTGGCGTCTGCGGACATACATTCATTGACTAAGGGCCAGTTTCATAGTCAAATTTAGTACGTCTCAAGTGCGGCGCTTTACTAAGTACATGATGACACTTACCTAAACCAGAATGGAATGGGCCAGTTTCCTATGTGAGAACGGCCCATTCCATTCGAGTTTAGATAGGTGTCGTCTTGTATTTAGTGTAGCACCGCACTTGAGGCGTACTAAATTTGAATATGAAACTGGCCCTAAAAAAGTTTATTTTAGTATTCCTTCTATCCCATTCAAGTTTGTACGTAGAGTTTTGAATGCTACATTGTTGTGTTTCAATTTATCTTTTCATGGTTCCTTCTTGCACTTGGAGGGGTAGATACTTTACATGTATGATATTGTTTTTACGGCTTTTATAAGCCGGGATATGTCATGGAGTTTTTTTTAAACCTTTACTTCCCCATTCTAACGAAGTTCTATTCAGCCATTCAGGGCGCCAATTATTCATGTATTTTTTAATGATCCAGAGATGCCGGCTTTCAAGAGATCCAAGGTGCTGGTGTGAGCGATCTTTTACACATGAGTGTTTCTTTGTATTTATTTTGATGTTTTATTGACGTGCATAAACTTATAAACATAATCGGGAAACTCCTTAAATAGCACAAGAAATTGGGGAAGTTAACGGTAGAACAAGATCGAGGAACACAAAATTAGACACATCATTCTTACGCCCTATGGATTTAATATCCTTACCATATATGTATATTACTTGAATTCTTCGGCCGGGATTAGAATCGTGTAACGGGACGCATGCATATGAAAAACTTTACTACCTTGTTTAAGACTTTATTACCATGATATTTATATCTTTGTTATCTAAGGACTTCTTTTCTTTCATGAACTTTTAAGTTTTTATTGTGTGTATGACATTAGTGGTCGCTTTCCAAATCAAATTGTTGCATTAATTTTTGACTAACATTATATTATAAATTTTTATGTTTTATATAATATACTAATTTCTAATACTATCTGTTAACCAGGGTGTATTAGCTGATTGTAAAATTGTGAGGAATGCTTCTAACTGTAATATTAATTGGTAAATGTTGTTAAGAAGTCTACATGATTTAGCTTTGAGAAACATTGCAGACTTTAGAAATCTCAGATTATTTATGAAATGGTATGATACTTAAAAATTTCCAAAACGTAGGCAAAAATTCTGACTAGTTCATAAGTTTAGATTTTATGTTTAATGTATTTAAAAAAAAGTGTGATAACTTACATAAAAATCCTATAAAACATTCCCACATTATCTTCTCATGTTCTGTTGTGATTCTATCCAAACATGACTTTATTTGATAGAGGAAGGCTAGATCTAGGTTTATAACATTTTACTTTAATCTCAAAAGTACAAATTTTCGCATAAAGCGTCTTCAAGATTTGTTAACTTTAAACTCAAAATTTTGAAACTTTTTAATTTGTCAGAAAGCTGTTGATAACTTTCATCTACTTTTTTTGAAAACGACATTAAAATATATCAAACAATTTCTTAAATAATCAGGGATTCCTAAACGTCCGCAACGTGTCACAAGTTCTCTACCATGTTGCACCCTTAAGGAAAAGAAACATTTAATACAGATATAAAAACGTCGAAGAAGGTTATTAGGGTGGTTCAATACGCAATCCAGATGCCATCTTGGTATTGCCACACGGGCAGACTGGACGTCACCTTGGGGGTTAGAAAATAATATGGCATTTAAAAAAGGAACTGTACAAAAAGGAGCAATAGTGAGGAATTCTTTGGTAGCCAGGGTGGGATCGTTGGGATGCCAAAATAACTTATTTCTAGGGGATATTATAAGGCCATTCTCAGGCTCTTCTGTTCTCGGTACTTACCTAAGAAGGGCATTGGCGCTAAAGTCCGGGCTACGCACAACATTTTATTACTCAGTTGTGGCTGCACAGATGCAACGGTAGAAAACGTTCCGGTTCAAGGGTCTCCACACAGTACAGTGCTCAGCACCGTTCGTCCCACTCAGTTCCGTGGAATCCACCAGGCAAAGTAAACATCTTAAAAGCTCGTGACGCTCAAGATGATACACACATTGGCTACTGAAAATACACAAATTCAGGGGTATCCGTAAGAAACTCACGTGAACATTGACAAAGATAAAGTAATCGTTTAACAATAAAAAAAATTGATCGAAAAAATAATAATTTAAACTCCGCTATTATTGTCCTTGCACCAATATGGAAGTAAAACTGAGCAACATGCGTAAAGAAGACAGAGGGGAGCGCCCACACGCACCGGCAAGTATGTGCAGTTTGGCGATAAATATTCTGTTGGGATCAGTTTTTGGTCTTCGTGTACCGTCTCCGCGCAGTTGACATAGTTGCACGGTTTTACGGTCCATACCCAACTTCTTGTCTGCAACGTTTCGAACTGTGCAGGCAAGACGTACAAAACCGCACGTGTGAACCGAGCTTATCAGTAATTATTATTATTATTATTATTATTATTATTATTATTATTATTAGCACCGCATCTTACTACCCGTTCGGGTTATACGCACTTACGCTAATGTGTAATGGTAGGGTGATTGATTGTGAGGTGAAATGAAGGACCTACAGTTTAACGTGGAATCCGAACCACGGTGGAGGCCTGGCATTCCTCACATTCACAAGATGTCTTGTCAGAGGTGAAGGAAGGGTTTGGTAATCAGATAAATCTTTGCCGGGACTTATCAGTAATTGATCGATCATGTAGTGTTGTGTGACCGTCTCAATTCATTATATTCAATACAGAGACATCCAGTCTCCTTATTAATCATGTGATTAAGATCAATGTTCATTTTAAATACAAATAATATAATTAAAAGTAACAGATATCTTGTAATTATTTTCACACACGCAATAAAAACACTAAACAATCAATTATAATTTAAATATAAAGTAACACGAATTATGCGGGTTAGTAGGTAATTGACAAAGATATCTAAATGCAAATAGTCACTATATATACTATAATAAATATATATATATATATACTGTATAGTATTTTTATAAATTTACGTTAATCATAGAATGTATGGATGTTTTTATAACACAGCTCCCGGATATCATAAAAAAATAGTTGAGCTTTTTTAAAAAAAATGATATTGAGATGTAGATTTGCACAAAAATCACAAACAGGCTGAAATTAACTTTTTTTTGGGAAGGGGGGGAGGGTGGTGGTTGTAGTGCATTACATCTTATTACGCGTTAGTTCTATCCGATTATTACACGAATGGATCAGGAATGAGGAAGGTAGAATTTAAAGGAACTATACCCTGTATTTAGTGGAGAGGGTGTTGAGTTCATCCGACCGTAATTCGAACCTTGTCTTCTCTTCAAAGGAAGAACAGTCTTTCGAGTCTGACTAACGCCTGTTCAGACTATTCGTCCGCCTGAGCAGCTAGCAAGAAAGTTAACCTTTCGTCTTTGTACGACGACCAGTAATGATAACTTATGTTTAAAATAACAGATGTATAATCTAGACTACCGTGCGTGTGAAATGTGAAATGCACGTTTGAAGGTAGTGGGAAGCACACACACACACACACACTTATATACAAATCTTATATGAACAAGAAAATCTTTATGTAGGCTAGGGATAGGCGTTCTCATCATGCAACAACCAATCTGATTTGTGCAATCACTTGTGGGTAGAGAGATATAGCTAGATAGTGAGTGAGATGAAGAATGGAAGAACTAGCCAGGCCAACGAGCGCTCTGGTTCGCCCGCCATATGTCTAGTAGGAACAGAACTATTGGATTGAGGTCATTCCGCGCAGTCGTTTATGAAGGTGGATGACTACCAAGTCTGCGCACAACACAACAGCAATAATAATAAATAGCAGTATATGTGCAGCGTATTCATAAACGTGTAAGAAATGTAGATCCGTTGAACTATCAACTCCATAAATGTCTACGAAAAGTATGCAACGGAGATAATAGATTGATACAGTGGCGCAGATTTTGTTTTGTTGAAGGGTGGAATAGTGTGAAATGGTTGCTTAAACTGATTTAGTGTCTGGCGAAGTTTAGTAAGAAATAGGGGTGTTCGGTGGTCATCTCCCAGAAGGTTTTTGAAAATTGGGTGTCTTTTGAAGCTATTCAGAGGATTCTTTCAGGCTAATTCGAAACATTTTCTCGCTAATTAAATTTGCTTGGAATTATTTTTCTTTAACTTATTCTTACGCAACTGGGTCGATGCATTTCTTTTTTTACCGCGTCTTACTATCCGCATTTAACTATACTAATTTGATAGGAATTAGAATAAATAATTGAAGAGGGAAATCCACATTTGCTTAAAGGAAAAAGTGGAAAACCATTTAAGAAAAATCACCTTTAATTACCCCGGCTGGAATTCAAAACAGGAACTAGATGAGAGCCGCCTCGTTGGCATAGTTAGCTAACGCGCTGGTTTCGTGTTTCAGAGCTAGACTGCTGAGGACGGGGAGATCGAGGTTCGTATCTCGCTCGGATGAACTAGGGGAGGTTTTTCCTAAATGGTTTCCTACACGCGAATCCGGGTTCACTTACCCTATTCAACCTTCCCAATCCTAACCCATTAGCGCAATTAGTACTTAAGCGTATAACACGAACGGGTAGTAAGGCGCGGTGATGTATTATTATTATTATTATTATTATTATTATTATTATAAAGTAACTTGATGAGCCTAGTATCAACAAATGCGGGTGGTATCGTTACTGCACGAAGTCTACGGGCTAGATTATTTATTATTTTAGGTTTGTATGTTTAATGGAGGTCGCGTGCTAAATAACTTTAAAGGCGGGGAAAGAGGGGATTGTTGTTGATCGAACGTTAATACTCATATTAATCAATATGATAGAGCTACAAGCTGAAAACTACCAGGGAGGCCATGAATTATTACCATATTTAAATTAGCCATACTTTGAAGGAATGAGCGAACATAGAACTTGTGACCTTGAAACTTTTTTTTTTTACAAACCTGCCCCGTTCGATAAATATCATTAAGGATAATCAATTTAAATATGATTGAATACAAAGTCTTAAATCAGTGTCAAAATGCATCATTGGATGGTATAAAGGTGTGGGGGTGGGGGTGGGAGTGGGGGTGACGACGATATGGGGTAATTTAATTCTGAGTGGATAGACCTAAAATATTTTTTTTAAAGAAAAAACTTAAATTTGAACCTTTTGAGGTAGATTTAACATTATAGGGTCCAAAACTTTAATCACCCTATGTTTGTTTTACTGATTGAGAGAGCCTCATGTTCGATGTCAGACAGGTTTAGCTTTTTTTAAATAAATTGGTAAGCTTGCGACCTAGTGCCTGATTGCCGTGTTTGTACAATTAGTGAATGAGAACAATTCGATAATAATCTACTGCACACACAGTTAAATAAACACTTATTTCGATAGGGTCGAACAATGGAGCCTTTTCCGAACCTCCCTCCCCCCCTCTGGCACTTCTATATGCATTTAATTATTACATGATGGGGCAGAGTTGATATGGGTATAATTCAAAGGAAGTGTACCCGTATTTAAGTGAAGAATCACTATGAGAAAAAACCACACTCCATAACACCCGTCTGAGATTAGAACCCCGACCTCCCCATCACCGGCAAACCAGACTTCACGACAGACTAGACAGTTGTCCACGTACCCGATGATGTGAGTTTTTCTTACTACACGCGTAAAACAAAATGCTGTCGGCAAGGTTAGTCGCACGGTTAGTGTAAACGACACGAACCCGCTGGCATTTATTAATATGTTTCAAGTCAATCAATGTTATCCTACGTATTAAATATATTCCTCACATTTCCCTTTTACATTGTGTTGCTTATATATATATAACCGCGCCTTACTGCCCGTTACGCTAATGGTTTTAAGGATAAGAAAGGTTATATTTAGAGGAAATGTAACAGAATTTACGTGGAGGGAGAGTGTAAAACTATTTTGGAAAAGCCACCCTCAGCACACCCGACCGGGATTCGAACCTCGCTCTTTCCTTCATCAACAATCTAGTCTATTGCGAGAGTGACGTCTTAGACCAAGCGACCACCAAAATGGGTTTGATTATATTAATGACTACGCTCAGCGCAAAGGTTATCGGTGGCTTAATCTGGATGGATAAGGACTCGAATTACAGTAGAAAGAGAGAAAGAAGGGGGTTAAAAACGCCAGTGATTATAATAATAATAACTTGTTTGGGCTACATAACTCTGTAGCTCAGCTTGCTGAAAGATTAGCCGGTACTAATGTACAGTTACACAGGGGACGCCCGAATGTACAAATCGTACATCTTTTTCGTGGAGACTAAATCCATGTTCCGATAAGATGAGGGGCTGGAATAGAACCCGGGACCTATAAGTCAGCAGCCAGGAACTCTATAAACATTATAATACGAGGCCGGTTTATAATACAATGATAAATCGCTTGTGTAAAACGTCTCCCAGTGCACCCTACCCTACCTCGACTTCCCGCCGTCAACACTCCTGTGATTCTCTCTACTGCGGTCTTGGCGCTTTAGTCGCTGTGCCCACCGGTGGGGGTTGTATTGATTGAATCAATTAAAACAAATTGTTCCCTGTTTTAAAAAAAAATACTCTTATGGATGTGCAAAACCGCAAGAACGTTTACGGTTTGGGGAGGTACACGTGTGAAATCGGAAAGGTGATCAACGGAACTACTTAAGAAGAGGGAGAGTGTGGGGCGTACTTGAACTTACCCAAAGTCATTTTTAATTATTTTTAACAACGCGTCTTAGTACCTGTTCGGGTTGTACGTCTACATATATTCCATTCACGGTAGGAATTACTCTCTGAAAGGTCTGTTTTCCTACCAATATCCTACTATATAGTAGATTTATGGTAGGGAAAAAGGCCTTTCAGAAGTCGATTCCTACCGTGAATGGAATATACTAGTTACATTAATGGGTTAGGGATTAGGAAGGCTTAATTTAGATAAAATTTACCCGTATGTGTGGGGAGGCAGAGTGGAAAACCATTAAGGGAAAACTACCCTCGATGCACCCAACCGGTATCGAACCCCGAGCTCCTCGTCTTTGGTAGTCTAGTCCAACACAAGATTATCGGGTAAGACCACGCGGCAACCAAAGCGGGTAGTAAATTTATAAACATTGGGTGTCGCTGAAAGCTATTTAGAGGAATTTTTTCTCAAAGTAAAAATTGTTTTTTACTCACTGCATTAGATATGCACAGATATACATAACTTATTATAAAATAATCGAGTTTTGAACTATGTCTAATAATTTTAATATAGAATTAACTACACTAAGTACCCATCAATCAAAATTAGGTAGTTACAAAGTATCCATGTACACCAACCATGCACCATTGGCTAAGTGTGTACAGCCTTATTTGACAAATATAAAAAGTAACTAGATCTAGTTTCACATAGGTGATCTGGTGGCCTAGGGGTAAGGTGTCGGACTTCTGTGCTGGAGGTCCGGGGTTCAATCCTTGGTCCCGGCATAGATTTATCTGATTACCAAACCCTTCCTTCGCTTCTGACAAGACGTGTATTAATCACAACTTGTGAATGTGTGGAATGCCATGCCTCCACCGTGGTTCGGATCCCACGTTAAACTGTAGGTCCTCCATTTCATCTCACAATCACCCTACCATTACACATTAGCGTAAGTGCGTATAACCCGAACGG
>CABFVX010004337.1:44656-67450 GCA_902151425.1 Timema shepardi | reverse complement strand
CAATTCACACCCGAAGTAGGGTGATTGATCACATATCATTATTATTGACGCCCAAAGCGTGGCGCTTTTATTCCGTATTATTACAACAATTAAAGAGGATACAAGTCGGAGGGAAATAAACAATTTACCCCATTTCACCGTCCCAGCAACGCTTGACAATAGTTCAGCGAGACAACGAAAAAACAACCGAGCATAACCGCGCCGCGTGATGGACTGACCAAGCCCACCTAGGTTCAAACGGCGGCCACTAGAGGTCGCGGGATATCAAAACTTTCCTAAGAGAAAGGAAGGGATGCCTGTTCCACTCTATCCGAGAACATTCCAGTGCTTTGGAGTTTGTTATCGAAGCTATGCTTGCCCCCTCTTTTTTTGTGATCCTAATATGTTTCCCCACCTTGTTTCTTCCCTTCTATGTTTCTCTGGGTTTTCAAGTATATATAATGCTGGTGTGGCAGCTTGTCCGGCACTCTTGGACTTGACTCTAAGAGTCTAGATTGGCCGTGCCGTGCTTACAACTATTTAAAATGTAAGAACAAATTTCTTTTTTGACTTAAATCACATTTTTTTAACGTAACCGTTTCTAAATTCACTTTTCGGCCTTTTAAAAGTTATTTTTTATGGGTAAATTAATACTCTTTGGAATCATAGACTAAAATTAGATTTGATGATATAAACAAATTATTCAAAGACTATGATATTGAGACTTATGTTTATTTTGATGAGATCGATATAATGTATAATTTTGAATATTACTGGTTTGTCTGGAAGATAGACGAAATAAATCATGGTGATAAGGTCTGATTTGGTGATTTGTTAATGAATATTACTTTAATTAATTTTAATTCTTTCTTTTACAATAATGCGAAAGGTTATCTTATTATTTGAAATTACTCTTGCGGGCGATCTAGTCTTTTCATTATATTACGTATTTTAATTGAAGATGTCTTATAAAATTCGAATAGGAATTGAAGTTTTTTTTGTAGGATAATGACTGAAGATAGAAGTCTTGATTACTTATTTTTGAATTATATCTGGTTTAAACAATTGTTTATTTACATATATGCGACTGGTGGGGATAAATATAAATTTGTAAATAGTGTTGTTTTTACAAGGAGCTAGATAACATAATTTAAGGAGTAAGTTTTTTAAATAGAAAGTGATGGTTAAAATAAAGTTATTTATTTTCTCTTGCAAATTTTTAAATGTCATGATATATTTAACTTTGATATAATCTTTATATTTACCTTTCATATACGTGATTAATCTTATATATTTACACACTTTACGACTATAGTTTTTTTTGCCATACCATCATATATGGCGTTATCTGTTGATATACACATATTTAATTATTTTTTCTGTGAATAAATATCAAAAAAGGTATTTCTTGGTTTTTCCCTTAACGCTATCAATACTTTAGTGTACCCTTAGGATATTTGTTTATTTATTTATTCTTTTTGGGAATTTATAATTTATGAGGAGGACCGTCTAACCATTATTTCCGCAACCAGATGAGTTGCGTGCTCTGTGTTACAAGTGTCTGTACTCAGACAATTGCAACAATTACTCAAACGACTCACTCTGATTGTGTTGATTAAAAAAAAACTATTTGGGCCTTCTATTTTGATTTGTTAGGTAAAGGAGGTTTCATCTTGTTTCTGATGCAATGCTGAACTTTGTTGTTCAATTTCATCCAATTGCTGAGAAAAATACCAAAATATGAAACAAATTTTGTATATATCAAAGAGTATGTGTTTATACAAAGCTAAAGCTAAGGCTTTCTTAGTTTTTAAAACACGTTTTGAAATATTTTAAGCGTATAGGAATTCGTTTAGTCCAGTAGCTTTAAACTTTTTTGTTGTTGCTTACCTCCTCATTCATAAACAGTTATCTCTAATACTCTTAAGAGTTTAATGTTTTAAAATAAACAAGTAAATTAATTGATTAATAAAACCTTTTTATCTTGTCATAATAGTGTTTTTTAAACTAATTAGCTAACTTTGGAAGAAAGTGCGATATTTTAGTCAAAACACTAATTCGTGCATATTTAGGCCTGATTATATATTTTACATGCCAGGCCACAAAATCAGTACCTATATTATAGTTGAATACATTTTTTTACTAGCTTCAAATGTCACTCAGGTAAAGTTAATTTCGAACTTAGGCATAAAAAGAGAGAGAAAACATCAACGGGAATTAAAATGTCATGTTTGAATGCCAAAGATATTCAACTAATAACGAATGAAAGCCTTTTTAAAAACAAAACAAAAAAACAGTGTTTTTTTAATATTAGGTGAATTGGAGAAAACTATAAGGCCACTACTACTAAGGTGTTTTTGCGTAGCTCTTATAAATATGCTGGATAATGGTGGAGGTACGCGTACCACAGGTTGAAAACCACTAGTAGCTGTCAAAGCTAAGAAAGACGCTTACCCTGGAGGGTTGCATGAGTTGCGTTTCAACCCGCTAGGGCAAATGTGTGAATTGTTGAACCTTATCTGATTGTTATAGAAGCTGGTATATCAGGATTATGCCGGAAATAAACTTGTAAAAACTTTTTCGTGGTCAAAATTAACATTATTTTAAAGGTATGATCTATCAAAATTGACAACTGCAGATCACATGAATTGACTTATAAATCTTGTGTTTGTTTAGTCATTTGTTTCCGGAATGTAAATATTTTAGCAATTGACTTTATTAAAGTATTTTTATTTAATCTACATACATTTCATGTTATGTAAATCACGTTTTTACCAACTAATTTGATTATAATATTTAAATTTAATTTATATTGATATGACGTTATGTCAGTCGCGTTTATACCAAATAATTAGTTGATTAAAATATTTTCACAGAATACATATAGATTTCAAGTTGTATTGATTTTTTTTTTTTACAACTTTGGAACAGAACCGGAGACCAAATCTGTCCGTGATGTTAGTGTTATTTGGGTGACTGTCCTCGGTAGTCACTATGTTATATGAGTCCCGTAGTAAACTTCCTCTTGATTGAACAGTAAGGTTGACTAGACTGATCTGAAAATCTCGTAATACGCTCACAATTACTCGACAACATTCCCCAGCTACTAAATCCGTGCCAACAAAAGATCTCTCTATTCCTTTCGAAATAATCCAGGTTTCTTGGTGGGAAGGATGGTTCTATTTTTTATTTTATTTTACTCTGGGTTTGTGGTCGCACATCGGAATAATCCTCATAGGCAGAGGGGTAAGATACATTTTGTGGTCCTGCTTTCATTCACCATCCACCACATTTCCTTGAAGGTGGAACTCCCCCAAACATTCTCATGATTCCACGACTATAATCTGTTTCCGGAGCAACAGCCGACTATTTCCTCTAATATTAACAAATATATAAGCACCGCATCATACTACCCGTCCTGTTTATATGCTTATGTACTAATTACGCTAATGGGATATCGATGAAGGTTGCATATAGAGGAAGTGTACCCGTATTTTCATGAAAGGATGGAATGTGGCAAACTCTTCAGAAAAAACACCCTCAGTTGACCAGACCGGGATTAGATAGCCGATCTCCTCGCTATCGGCAGTTCAGTCTATTGCGAGAGCGACGCC
Organism: Timema shepardi; assembly: GCA_902151425.1. Lineage (NCBI taxonomy): Eukaryota > Metazoa > Arthropoda > Insecta > Phasmatodea > Timematidae > Timema > Timema shepardi. Next base: position 63,857 of record CABFVX010004337.1, on the reverse strand, counting down.
CTAAACCATTCAACCTCCGAAGTGTGTCTCTCTCTATTATTGTTTTGTGCTCGGCACAGTGATGGAGTAGCGAAGAAGAAAGCAAAATTTGTACGGGGGAGGAGGGAGAGGGAAGAATATTTTCAAAAACAAAAACAAAACAGCACCCCAGTAAACCCAGACGAGATTAGTAGCCCAATCACCCCACCAATAACGAGCTAGAATAGATTAAACTGACGTCTTTGTCCCCGTGCTCACCAGTATGGGTCGTGCCATCTAATCATGATGTGCACTCTGCTACAGTACAACATTAGGAGCCTAATTTCAGTAGGAAGAACCTTGTCCGACAACTAGAAAAGCTACTAGTCCTAATTTAACGTATTCATACGTCAATTAATGGGATATATGGCCGTCACTTTAGCCCGCTTCAGTGTCCGAATGGTTTAAGCCAAGGCATCACTCTCGTGTTATTGTCCTGCTGATGACAGGGAGATCGAGGTTCAAATTCCGGCCGGGTCTGCTGAGAGTGTTTACTCCTAACTGGTTTCCCCCTCTCTTTCCATGCAAATACTTGTTTATTGCCTCTAAAATGCTTCCTGCCTCATCTCTGCTCCAGTAGAGTCATTATCATACATGATTATAACCTGAATAGATAGTAAGACATGGTGATTAAAAAAACTGTCACTTTAGATATATTAAATCATTAATACATATAAAATACTACTACTAATAAAGTAAAATGTGTCTTATTTTCTAAAAGTGTATTCTTACCAAGTCGCTGTTTTTATTTTCACACTAAAATGTCTGTTTTTTTTAATTCGACACTATTCATTTAGAGTGAGGACATTGAGATTAAACAACTTTAGCGCATTGTGTCGGGATCAAACACCAGTATCCTGACTCAAAGTTGGACACACTTATGACCAAATAACAATATTTATTTTTATTTAATTTATATTTGATTTTATTGAGCAGAGGATTGTAAAGAAAGGCTCATCTTTTGTTCAAAATTGACCCACGACAATCCACCATCCACTCTTTCAAACCTCTAGTTCAACAATGATACACGACTAAACAAATCCACTCTTTCAAACCCCTAGTTCAATAATGATCCATAACTCAACAAATCCTTTCTTTCAAACCTCTAGTTCAACAATGATCAACGACAAACCACCATCCACTCTTTAAAACCCCTAGTCAACACTAATCCACGGCTCAACACGAGACACTCTTTGTAAGCCCTTGTTCAACAATGAAACACGACTCAACAAATCCACTCTTTCAAACCATTAGTTTAACAATGATCCATGACTCAACAAATCCACAACTTAACAAATCCACTCTTTCAAACCCCTAGTTCAACAATGATCCACGACTCAACAAATCCACTCTTTCAAACCACTTGTTTAACAATGATCCATGACTCAACAAATCCACTCTTTCAAACCCCTAGTTCAAAAATGATCCACGAGTCAACAAATCCACTCTTTCAAACCACTAGTTTAACAATGATCCATGACTCAACAAATCCACGACTTAACAAATCCACTCTTTCAAACCTCTAGTTCAACAATGATCCATGACTCAACAAATCCACTCTTTCAACCTTCTAGTTAAAAAATAATCCAAGGCTAAACACCACACATTCTTTCAAACCCATAGTTCAACAATGATCCATGATTAAGCAGCATACATTCTTTCAAAACATAGTTCAAAAATGATCCATGACTAAGCACCATACATTCTTTCAAACCATAGTTCAACGATGATCCATGACTAAGCACCACACATTCTTTCAAACCCCTAGTTCAACAATAATCTATGACCCAACAAATCCACTTTTTCAAACCCTTACCTCAACAATGATCCATTACCTAACACAATACACTCCCTCAAACCCTTAGTTCAACAGTGATCCGTGACTCAACATAACTATTTCAACCCTATTTCAACAATGATCACGACTTTTAACTAAACAACCAGTTATTTCAAAGCCTTGTTCAACAATGATCTACGACTCAAAACAACCCTCTCTTACCAACCCCTAGTTCAACATTGATCTATGGCTAAACTAAATCCTGGTCTCCACCCCCTCTTATCTCCTGTTCTCTATACCTCTCTTACACATTTCTTTTTTGTGTCTGTCCTGTTTTATTCCTTACTTAAATTAATACTTTTTCCAAAGACGGCTGGCTCTAAGCGAACCTGTGTTTAAACATTTATCATTTTCGATGAGTCACCGTATTTGCTCTGCTACCGGGCGAATGTCTTCAAAAGGAAACATTTTTATTTAGTTTACAGACTTCTTTTTACAACCTAGTCCTTTTTAGTCCTTCGCCCTATCAGTTTTTTTATGCATTTGTTTAGGCATCGGGTATTGTGAGTTTCTTAAGCGTGTTCCCATAGGCAACAATTAATTCGAGTTTAATGAATTGAAAAAAAAGTAAAACCCATTGCAAATAAAGTTTCACTCTTTTTATAATCGGAGGATGATTTACTATACTAAGATCATACTAAAGTCCATTCTTCACTGGAGTGGTGGTAGCTGACAGCTAGCAAAATCTACCAGATATACTCTCATATATCCACTCGTTATTTAATCTGCTATCACGTTTGGCGATCAATACTTTCATAGCAAAACCCGCCTCGGTGGCGTAGTTGGCTAACGCGCTTGTCGTGTTGAGCCCGACTGCTGAGGACGGGGAGATCGAGGTTCGAATCTCGGTCGGGTGAACTGGGGGTGGTTTTTCCTAAATGGTTTTCCACTCTCCCTCCACGCAAATGCGGGTTCACTTCCTCTAATTCAACCTTCCCAAATCCTAATCCATTAGAGTAATTAGTACTTAAAGCGTATAACCCGAACGGGTAGTAAGTAAGACGCGGTGCTAAATGTTATGTTTCATAGCAAAAAAAATCGTTTTTAATTATTTGTCTCTTTTAACCGTTGAGTTATCGAAACATGAAGTTTGAAAATAACCATTTGGAGGTTTCTTTTTTGTATGTGGTTAAAAATGCTTAACAAACGAGAGCTTCTAAAATGCTGCGTTCACTTCATCGTATACAAGATGGCAAATCAGAAGAAATGAGAGCTGTTGATGACGTCACACGAACCGTGTTCTGTCGTGCTTACGTGCATCTGTATACAAAAGTTATAAAAACATTTATTGATCTTGGTGGCTAATTATAAGAACATAGTAATCTATTATTTCATGCACTATAATTTCTCTTTTTGCCGCAACCGCGAAAAAAAAAGTAACAGTTTGGTTAATATATTTTGTTATAAGTTGCTAAAAAGCCAACTATAAAGTAATCCATTGAAAAGCATTATTGGTATCGTTTGATAACACTTTTTATTGATAATATAGTATTACTAAGGAAATAATAATTATTTCGGGATAGGCTAACATTTGTCACTTCAGCCAATGTTTGTAATAAAACTCTTCTGCTAGCCATCAGTTACCACAATTCCAGTGACGATTTGACTGTATATTAACATTTTATAATATATAAAAATAAATGTATAGTAGAATATATTGAATTAATGTTATTATATTTATCTGACGGTTATATAAAATGCCGACAGTTGCAGAATACACTAATTGTTAGATAAATACATTAAAGTCGATCTATTGGTTGTTAAATGTGAAAATAAAGGTCAAAAACAGTGAAATTACTATATCCTACTACAGAAATAGATTACAAGAGGACTAGGTTTAAATTTAAGAGGTTTGAAATGTGGTACTAACGTAATGATAAAGCAAATTAATAGGGTGGGGGAATTTATTAGTAATTCGGTGTACTATATCTGCATAGTCTCAGGCACTGATAACCTCATTTGTAAAAATAACAAAAATACACGTGTAGGTAGCACATGTTTAGAAAGATATTACTTTTAAAATTATTAAAATGTGGGATGAATATATCAACACATGGTTTACAAATTAGCTTAATCCAGAGACCCGTCCTTCGGCCGACAATTCATTACCGTGGAAGATGAAATCACTCGTACCGGTGGACACGCGGACTAAAACGTTAAACTGTAATAGTCGTGGGCACATTTCTTCTTAATTATACCTTTCCTCATCCTTATCTCAAACCCAGAAATGTCAGTAAATGAAAAAATGAGGAAATCACAATATTAAGCAGCTATTCAGATTTCAACCTTGTCGGTGAGCAACCCTGGTACCTTTAGTTCATTAGACAATCCGACACCTTAGCTCTGTTGGTTGCGTGTTTGTCTACTGAGCTAAGGGTCCTGGTCTTTATTCCTGGCATGGCCGAAAAATTTATCATTGATGAAAATATGAGGCTACCCTTTCATAGTGATGAATTAACGGCCGGTGTCTGGATGTTGTGCCTGGCCTAGTCTTAGTTAGATAATAAGGCATATGAAGCTACGACAAGCCTAGCAAGCCGGTAGTGGAAAATATATGGCTTGAATAAAAAATCGAACCAGACCATAGAATTGAAACATAAATGGATGTAAAGTAAACCTTTAGCTCAATAGGCAGATGTACTACAGCCCGATTTTCACAGGAAGGACCTTTAGAAAATACAAACATATATTTTTTTGTGGTCAACATTGATAACATTTTACTTTATTGAGTTCTATTCCATTCTCTGCCGATGGAACTCATATCTGGAACTTTAATGTCCTGATGATGACGCTGTCGCGCGTCGAAACATGTAGATGAATTGTGTACGACTCACATTAGGCATCAAAAAGGAACAAGGGAATTACATCAGATAAGAATATAATTCAATTTTCAAAAAACTCACTTTAATTTAATTTATTCTCTCTCATATCTGTCTAACTTAACTTTATAATTTATCAATTTTCATCAAAATGTTATTTAACTGTATTTGACTCATGTGTTTATGGTACATGTATTTTAACATGTTTACTCTTATATTACATGTGAAATGACTCACATTTTAATATGTTTAGATTTTTAGAATTTATGAAGGACAGTAATCCTACGATAATCTGAAATCTAATATTAATATCTATTACACTACTTATCTACTCTACATTCAAATCATTGCTTTTACATCACTTTTAATATAATATTTTATTAATTTTGTCATATTGTGATATATGTAACATTATCAATGTCAATAGCCTCTTAGTTATTAAGACAGCAATTATATCTTAATCCTTAATTGATCTTAGACTCTGTCCATTTAAACATATTATCCATTCTATATTTCAACTACTCATCACATCAAATGATTATTATAATTTATGACAATTAAATTAGTTAATTTGTTAAATATTGCTTTGAATAATAATGTCAATATTAATAACTTCTTAGATATTAAAGACAGCATTCATATCTTAATTCTCAATTGATCTCACACTCAGTGCTAATTGAAACATTTTTCTACCTCACATTGTAATATTCTTTACATTGAATTATATTATTATATACTACGATTTATTATTAGTGCTATCTTATAGGTATTTATAATGGCTATCAAAAGTGTCGGCTGCAGATCACATGACCTTACGTTTGAATATGTGAAAGTAAAGCTAGTAACTTTTCCAGCTGTCAGATAGGGTTCTTCCTAGGAAAGTAATATAAAGCCCTATTTTCTTACAAATAACCTTATAAAAGGCTTTTATTTCCTCTTAGGTAAAAAGGCCTTATAGAAAGTTAATCGTAATAAAATCAGGATATGCCTACTGAAATAAAGAGTCGGGCGGGGACGACACGTCATAACGCAACACTTGTGCCGAAGAAGGAAATTACAAAATAATTTGACCCTTTAATAACCATTTAACAAGCGAGTACGTAATCGACAAGTTATTATAACATTTCCTAGCCTCTTTCTGTGTCGTTGAGCGAAAGCGTTTGTCACACACCCGTCAGTGCGCTAACATAAACGTGTCAGATCTAAACCTTTCATATAAGTTCGGGTTTATTATTTTACAAACATCACAATCACAAGAGAAGAAAATGATGTAACCTACCGACGTTAAAAAAAACAAGTTAAACAAAAATTAAGTTGAGTGTCATAAATAGTTTTTTTTAAATAAAAAACTTCATTCTGCGAGTGGAGCATGTATGCGTGATTCTATTCGTCTCGGTCGGCGCTCCAAAATAATAATAAAAAACCCAACCCAAACCTTTCGGCAATATATTCACAAGTTTACAGCCTTCTATTTCTCTCTCTCTCAATTAATTTTTATTAATTTCATTCCTTCATTACCATTTTGCCAATCTTTGGTCGTTTCTCTTTGACGGTGGTTTTCTATAATTATATTAACTTATTTTCTCCAGCCATACTGTTTCTTTTCACAAGTAAAATTACACCTAGTTATAACTAAAGGATTCTCATTTTTTTAATGACATCGTAAAAATCGGAAAAGGCGGGAGAGGATGGAAGGGAACAGGGATATTAAAAAAAAAATCAACAAACAAAGAAGCATGGCGAAACAAACGTGTTTTCATGTGAATGGCTTTTCTTACTTGTGATTATGATTCATTTATTTGAATAGAAAAAAAAAGTCGGGCTTTTAAGTTTTCCTTTAAATGTTGAGGTAATTGAACAAAGGCCCGTGAGGTATAGTCCGGAGGAGCTGTGATTTTTCGTTGTAATTATTGAAGATGAGGAAAGGCGGGGTTTTGGGGGGTGGTAGGAGGGGCGGATGGGTGAGGAGGGGTTGTCGGCGTAGTAGTCTTCAGTCAGCATATTAGCCAGGTGAGCCTAGCACGCTATCTCCGGGCCACAGTCGACCAAACACACGACGTTCCTCAAATGAGACGTGGTTCATTAAATCAGAGAATTGTAAAGTGGAATTGTGGTAGAAAGGTATATATATTTATATTTGTTTTCCTTGCTCTCAATTTTTACTTTCTCTAGATCCCTCGGAGAGAAAAGTATTGTGAGCGTCGAAATAATTGAATGAGATTTTGAGAATTGTCGACGTTTCAGGCACAGGGCCGCCCGCAGGGGACCGCCAGTGATTGCAAATGCAGTCAGGGAGATTTGAGATTTTTAATATTTTTCCCATGGTTAAAAAGTATTTGTCTCTGCTGTGGTCAATTTGGGAGGGTTAAGGATGTTTATAGATATTTGTTGATGAATTAATGCATTGCAATGAATGTGAAAGCTGATAGTCTCAATCAGACCTACTGCACGATGTAATGAGAAATATAAAAGTGTCGGGCATTTTAACAAGAACTTTACAACTTTTGTGGAAGTACTACGAGAAATCTTGTCATCAATGCATTTTAATAGCAAAGCGCGTCAACGAGCACACGAGCTTATTTGTGCTGTCACCCCTCTAACATCAATAGTCACTACAAAAATTATGGGAAAATATTCAGCAACATTGAACCAAACACTACTATATTGCAGGATATTTCCATTGATTTGCTGCAGGATTGAGCACGCATGCAGAAACTTTTATTTGTGTTGCAGATTGAGCACGCATGCAGAAACTTTTATTTGTGTTGCAGCAAAACAGGGACAATACAGATGAGGTATTCAAACAAATATTCAAAAATAGTAGAATAGCAGCTAACGGGATAAATGTGGAGCTAAAACCTCCAAGAAGAAATGTACTCCAAACTAATCATGCTAGCTACCCCATAGACATTGAAATATATTATTTCAGACAGGAATTATTAATTCCGTATGTATATTCAATAATTACATGTATACAGGAAAGATTTTCAGATGAGATTAGAAAGTGTTTCTCATTATTTTACTTGCACCCAAATAAAATTAAAGTTCTAAATTGTAAAGACTTTGGAAAGACTGTTGAAGATATCATGACTATTTATGGAAGTATACTTGACAACTTCAAAGAATAAAGTATCAGATTTTGCAAGTGAAATCAAACACAGAAACAGTGAATTTGAGGGACCTTCTTGAAAGCAGTGACTAAAAGGAATAGGGAATATATTCCACCTGTAGCAACAGATATCAAAATCACGTTAATGTTTCCATCAACTTCTTATTCCACAGAACGATCGCTTAATGCACTTCGAAGACTGAAAACCTTTCTGAGGAGTGCGATGAGTCACAGAAGTCTCAGAAATATGGCACTATTAAGTGTACACAAACATTTAAACTCCACAAATTCGATACAAATTTCAAAAACAAGTTCATAGAAATGGTAATAAATCGCTTGGCGTTGCAGCCTTTAAAACCGCCATTTTTATTTTAAACAAATGACATTTCAGAGAATGAGTAACTTAACAGATGAAAGTGCTATGAATACTAGTGAGTGAATGGTATTGAAACATACACGTAGTTGAGAGTTTGGAAAATTTGTTAGCTGTTGAAAAAATATATCAGAATACCACTGGTATGTTGCTTTTGTTGTAACGTGTATTTTAAATATTAGTCATAAGAAGAAGAACGTACATTTATTGAAGACATTAGTTTTTAGACCATGCTTGTTCCACGCAGGAGAGGATCCGGGAGATATTTCCTAATTTGGCACAAAATATACTTAATAAGTAGGCATCAGCGCTTCACTATTGTCAATTTGGTAGCTGCAGTCACTGGCAACTTTTTCTGTGTGTGTCTCTGCATTTCACAACTACCCTGAAACAGAAGTGATTTTCCAGATGCCGCCTGTCTGAGTGTCTGTATCTTGGGCTAGATCCGAAACCACTTTACCGGTTGGGCAAAACTTGGTATGTAAAGATTTCATAAGGTTCTCTCAAGGAGTTCTTGGAATTAGATATCTAACCCTAAAATTAATAATAGTTCGCTGAAGGTCAAAAAGAGGAAAAAAAAAACCATATTCTCAAAATACGTTCAAACAATTTTGATTAATTTTTTTTAGCTAGGTACTGTTTAACATTACAAACAAAATGACAACTGTCATTTCTCCATAAAAAATGACTTTGAGGGTACTTTACATATGCAGAAATGTCCAATTTTGATTATATCTCCGCAGCCATTTGAGATAAAAATAATAATTTATCATTGAAAAGATGTAGTACTATTAAATATAAAACACTTTAATCGGAATAATTTTTTCTATAAAAGCAATAGTTTCTGATCTATAAACCAGTATGCATATTTTTATTCAAGTAAACTATTTGAAAATGAAATTGCTATGCTCTTTCATAGCCCGAGATAGTCTTCTTTTCTCAATGTTTCTGTAACAGTATATATTATTTCAGTTATGCTTTTTGGTAGAGTGTAGTTGCAACAATGTATATAATTTTGTTAGTGGCTTTACCCCAACATAATTATAGGACAATCTTTACAACTAGACTGCCGAACATTAATTTAACACTTAAATGAATGCATTAAATGTTAGAATGAATACCTTAAAACTAAAAATGTTAATATTTAGTTAATATTTCTACTTATATTTCTCATCACTTTTTCCAAGACTGAGATTCAAATTCGATATTTGTGACTTGCAGCTAATGTGATGAATCGGAATCGGGAAATTGTGGATTCAACCCATATAACTTATCTTTTTTGGACTAGCCGCATAATATTTATTCTAATGGGCTAGAGCTGAGTAAGGTCAAATCTAGAGGAAATGTACCTGCCCTTGCAAAAAAGGTATGTTAAAAAACCATTTAGGAAATAAAACATCCCCAGTACACCCTACCAGGATTTGAAACCCGATCTCTTCGTCATTGACAGTCATGCCTTAAAAACCATTTGACTAATGATATGGATTATATTAAAATAATCTTTGTTAAGGATTTCATGCAATTTTTATGATGATTTTGAATGGCTCGATAGTTTCATCATTGACGCGCTAACCCAAGTCTCCAAGGTTCAATTCCTGCGGTCAGGTATATTTTTTTAAACATATTTATAGAAAATTTTGTTTATGAACGGCTAAACCGTATAAAATATTAATCAAAACATCGCGTACTGTTTGACTTAATGAAAAGATATATATATATATATTTTTCCCCAGTAAAATCAGTTCATTTAATTAATTTTCGTAATAAATATTTTACTTTTTACAGTGAAGAAAGTTACTGTACGCTTATTGTTTTAATATACTTCCATTGAAGGCAGATAAATATCTAGACTAGTGAACAGGTCCTAGCTCTAGTGAGCCTATCTGCGTTGGGAGTGTAGAAATCGTTATCAAACGATTCTAATAATACCATTAGCCAATGTTTGCAATGAAGAACCTTCTGATAGCTTTAACTTATATACCTACACTCTCAACGTAGACGGACTATGGTTGGATAGTCAATAAGACATCTTTGGGGTTACGTAAAATATAGCCTATATATAGTCTAAAACTTATGATTTAATACATTCTTTTGGATGTAATTTTTATTTAATTTTTATTTTGATTATAGGATATGTATAATTTGCATTATGCACCAACCCCTTTGGGGGTACAAAGTTGAAGATAAATTGTGCTTGGGGGTACGCGAACAAAAATGGTTGAATACACTGCTCTAATCAGGGATAAAACTTACAAACTCAAAAATGAGTAAACGACAAATTAATTTTAAGAATATTTAAACAAAAAACAACAACATAATTTTCTGTCTTACTTTTTTTCTTTATTTTATTTCTATTTCTCAGTCTTAATTAATCTTTCCCCTGACCACCTGACCTTACTTTCATGGATGCTGCGTGTGTGAAGGGAAATATAATATATAAAAAATGTAAAAGAGCACAGATATACTCATAGATATAAAAGAAAAATCAGCTCAACCTCAGTCAGAATTACATCCTTCCCCTTTTCTTGAAAAAACGTGAGAGTTTGGACACACTGAGGGAGAATAAAAACGTTTCTTCCTCCTCTCTCCCCTCTTCCTCTCCTTTCCCCTTCCAGACTTTGTGCCTGGAACGTATTTCACCTGACTCCCCACCTCACTCCCTCCTTACTCACGATGTAGCTCTTGTGTTGTTTGCCTTCACCTTGTAATTTAGCTAAGGAAGATGTCAAAGACTGTAATAAGTGGTTTGGTTTCTTAGGGATGGGTTCTATCTTCTTCTCTTTCCCTGTTGTCTTCCCCGGCTTGGAAGATTCTGTAGCCAGTGGACGCGCATGCGCAGTATAAGAATGGATTAACAACCTATAGCACCGTGATCAATTTTTAGAATGACAAACTTTCCCAAACCATCTAGCTTTAATGGACATGAGAGAAGGGAGGGAGTTTATTTGTTAAATTTGGATTTAAAAAAATATCTATTGTTTAATATAATTTTACAGAATAATATCTAAATATTTATCATAATAACTCGTGTGTGAAGGGTGCACGTGTTTCCGGTTTCTCTTGACGTTCACGCCACAAGCACAAATATGAAAACAGATTCCTGTAGCTTTTTTTCTTCTTTTTTGCTGTGCTTATTTTTCTATATTTTTAATTTTTCTTTCGTTTTAAATTTTTCATTTTTTAAAATGATTTCATATTTTTAAATAATTTTAAAACATATTCCATTTCATAAGCTTTTTGTGATCCCACCAAAAATCGACTCACGACCCACAACTTGAGAACCACTGGCCTAGAGTACATAAAGTTAATTCACGTAATGTTGCTTTTACAGTAATCTAAATTTAATCTATAATAAAACTAGCACAACTAGTATAATCCACATCGGTGGTCAAACGGTATATGGCGTTACTCTATCAATAAACTGAATAGTTTGGTTACAGGGAGTTTGAGGTTTGAATCTCGGTCAGTTGTATTTACGCTTGGTTTCCCACATGTGATTAATTATTATCACTCAGGTTTCCCCAGCTTCTATTCACACTATCGCGGTTTAAATTCCTACTTATTTCCTCCCTACTCATTAAATTAAGGCCTGCTTCGGTGGCCGTCTGGTATGAGGCAATGGTATCCAACCTTTTTTTGTTGGCGTACCCTTAGATGTAATTTCTCTTCAACTTTGTACCCCCAAAAATGTTGGTGAATAATGCAAGCTATAAATATGATATTATCTACATTCAAAATAAAACAGTCGCTCCCACATCGCAAGCTCTTAACGTCCGGCTCTCTTGTGGATAACCATACATCTTTCCTTGATTACTCAGTGTTTATCGTGAAATAAGGTGTTTTCGCGTACCCCAGGTTTGAAACCACTGGTCATATACTAGACTGCAGGTGACAGGAAGATCGGGTCTAAAATCCCGGTCGGTTGTACAGAGTTTTCCCCATAGTGGATTTCCACTCACCCTTCACGCAAATGCGGGAACACTTCCTCTAAATTCAACCTTACTCATCCCTAACTCAATAACGTAATTAGTACAACCTGATGCGGTGCTAAGAAAATAATTGAGCCGTTAATCATCTTGGTATTAAAAATAAATAATAAAATTTAAGGTTTAGTTTGGTTAGGTAGACCAATTGCGAAGTTAAGGGGACATTACTTTGTTTTAGCGCTATGGTTTGGGTTACCCGAAACTTTAAACTGATTTAATGAGCAGAATAAATAAAGGATATTTGAAAAAATGCATTAGCATTCGCTTGTAAAGAGGATAAGAAAAACCATAAGTGGAAAACTAGCTCCAAAGTGCTAAACCTGTATTAAAACTTAATTTTAACCTCCCGGGTCTAAGCTTGGCATTAATCTGGACTCCACCTCACTGATATATGTCCTCATGAACCCATCATTATCTTGCATGGTTCCACTATGGTATGGCTTATAAGATAGAGCCATAATGTAGTCCATCAAGGTAAGACTGATACCTTTCAGGGTAAACGGAATGTAGGCCTACATTTTGACATTAGTTCGACCCCAAGAGCTATTTTTTTATCACCCCATCTTACTACCTATTCGGTTTATACCCTTATTTACTCATTAAGATAATAGTTTTATGAATTATTTAGGCTATATTTAGAGGAAGTGTACCCAGTTGCATGGAGGGAGAGTGGAATTTGTTTTTGTAAAAACCACCCTAAGTATGCCTACACCCGACCGAGATTTGAACCTCCATCTCCCCGTCATCGGCAGTCTAGTCTATTGTGAGAGTAGCTCCCTAGAACATGTGGCCACCGAAGTGAGTGAGCTGAGAGTTACTTAAGGTATTTTAATGCTTTTGTTTGAATTCGTCCTGTTGTTTGTATATAGGCCTACATTCATGACACTGGAGTTGGTAGTGTTGTAGAAGTCTGATAGTAAGTAACTTTTAAAAAATACAAACATATCTTTTGTAGTCAACATTGATACATTTTACTATAGTATTGATACTATTTAAAAAATATTTATATATAAAGTAATAATCTCAAATCAAATGACTGTACGTATAAATATACGAAAATAGTTTTTAATAACTTTTATAACTGTTTAAAAATGTTCCTTCCTATCTAAATCAAGTAGTAAGACGTGGGTGTATATGTATATAATATTATTTATATATGCATAGTTGGTGACTTGGCATTAAACATCGCAGTCTGTAAACTCTAGAATATATTAACTTACATACAAACTAGAAAATTGTATAGGGCCTACTAGAGAAAAAATCATACCCATTTAAAAAACACTCAGATTGAAAATTTTAAAAACATTTTATAACGATAATATCTCCTCCCATTTTGTTTCAAGTGCCCTTGATACTACCGATCCTAAGCATGAGATGTTTACCTTCAACGTTCGCTATAAATTCTGCTGCGTGTACATGAAAAATGTCCGCGCGGTGTCGTTTAGACAGCTGCTGCTCCAAGCAGCACACGTCGTGGCGGTTCACTCGTGAGGTGTGCGCAGTCGCAGACCATTCGCCGGTGGCGGGAACCGATGGACGGCCACACCGAGAGGAAACCGTTATATACTTCATACACGAGAAATAGAAAACAAAATGATATCCTAGTCGTATTTTGAACGTTTTGTAAACATTGAAAGTAATAAAACTTAAAGAAGAACGAAAATACTATTTCAAGCTGAGTTTTTTTGTGCTGCGCGTCTTAATACTATAACCGATCTATCCGCACATTTACATTGGAATAGAGTTGATGAAGTTATAACAAAAGAGGCAATATACCAGTGATGGACCTTGCATCCCCCCATACCCTTCGAAGACTCGGTTCACAGGCGTTAGTCCTCTCCATATGTTGCCAGCTTAAACTTAAACAGTTACTTAAGGCGATTGGCCCTTTTCATTTGGCGTGGAAATGCAGAGCCGTGGGAACAAACGGTTATCTTCATTTTTAAAAATTGTTTTACAATATTTTTTTTCGGAAACGGCTTGTTCAAGAATAGAATCATGTTTATTAAGTTATACTTTTTATATTCAGTGATCTAATATCGACAAAATATACATTTTTCAATAGAAAACTGCCGGTGGCATAACAAAAAAATAAACAAAAGATAAACATTGATACAGCATCTCAGAAGGGGTTTTGAAAATATCAACATAAAAATGTTATTAGTTCTCGAGAAAACTTATATTTCCAAACGTATTATTTTCCGCAAGATCTGTCCGGTAGCTAGCGCCATCTACGGTTTTCATGATACATCTGCTCTTGTTGGCGCGGATGGATACTTTGGTCGGTCACCTGACAGACTGGCACTAGAAGTTGAATGATCATGGCCGCCAATCCTTCTAAAGAATGACGGCTCTCTTGAGGCGCTGAGGGAGTGTTTTTTTTACACTGATACCTGTGAGGTATTGTTTATTGTGGTGCGTTTTTGTGATTTGGGAAGAACGGCAAGAAAAGGAAGCACGCTTTTGATTGTTGGTGCAAAAAGGAAAAAATGAAAGGGAGGAAACACTTAAAAAAATGGATGTTAGCTCAAAGCTATGCAATTTATTTCAGCACCGCGTCTTACTACTACCCGTTCTAGCTATACACCAAAGTCATGCAATAATAATAATAATAATAATAATAATAATAATAAAGCAAAAATAGTAGTTGTAAACTTGTATAGTAAAATTATAAAAAAAGGGTACTAACTAAAATATAAAGAAAATACTTTTATAACATGATATAATTGTTCTGCATTTTTTTAGCACCTTGTTCCACTAACCGTTCGGGTTATACGCTTATTTACTAATTACACTAATGGGTTAGGGATTAGGAAGGCTTCATTTAGAGGAAATGCACCCTAATTTGTGTGGAGGGCAAGTGGGAAACCATTTAGGGAAAACCACCTTCAGTGCTACCGACCAGGATTGAACCCCGATCCCCCCGTCTTTGGTAGTCGTGCCAACACGAGATTAGCGCGTTAGACCATGCGGCCACTTAAGCGGATCTGCCTTTTATTCACAGGTTACATAAAGTAATGTTTCAGACAATTAAGCACTACAATATAATCATTCTTACAAAATTCAAAATATTGAAAAAGAACAGTTTCGATTTTGTTAGTATTATTATTATTATTATTATTAGCACCGCGTCTTACTAATCATTCGGGTTGTACGCACTTACGCTAATGTGTAATGGTAGGGTGATTGCAAGATGAAACGAAGGACCTATAGTTAAACGTGGGATCCGAACCACAGTGGAGGCCTGGCATTACACACATTCACAAGTTGTGATTAATACACGTCTTGTCAGAGGTGAAGGAAGGGTTTGGTAATCAGATAAATCTGTGCCGAGGATTGTGCTAGTAGCTACAGAATACTGTAGTGATAGGTAAAAATGTTAATCAATAATCTTAAATTATAGAATAGTAACATAAATTCTTATCAAGTATAATCTTGTTTATTACATAGGCTTTCAAGGCCGTTTTATTGATGACAGATTTCTGGCTTGAGCCGCTTGAATCATTTGATTATTTCGGGAGAGCTATAATAAAAACCCACTCACTCACTGATTGACAGACTGAATGACTGACTGACTCACTCATCACCACAACCTCCACCAGCAGTTGTATTAGATATATTATTTAGGCAATAAATCAGTTGAGTATTAATTACTACAATCTTGCACAATATTAATTATCTTCACTGGAAAAATTGAGGTATGAACTACTCCTAAAAAACAACAACTAAAGGACCTGGCCAGCTTGGTGAAAAACTCTGCAAGAACTATAAAAGTCAGTACCTTGGTTTAGTTTACTTGGACAGTAAAACCACATTACAATCCAAGACCACTTTGTAGTCGCGTAACAATAGGATTAGCTGAAGGGCAGGCGGTCATAAATCGAACCCTTGTCAAGGAAGTTTGTTGTGTTCCCTAAACTAGGCACTATATTTTGGAAGATGCTGACGTCAACTTACACTGTTGTAGTTTGGCTGTGAAGCCACGCCTTTCACCCTCCCGCCCACCATCGCACAAAATAGGTTTTAGACTTTCACTCAACAGGGCCGAGGGCCTTAAGCCTGTTTGTCCTTATTTCATTTTGAACTTTTACTTACGTTCTTACCCACTTCGGCGGCCGCGTGGTCTAACACGCTACTCTCGTGTCGGCCTAGACTTCCGAAGATGGGGAGATCGGGGTTCGATCCAGGTCAGGTGCATTGAGGGTGGGTTTTCCTAATTTGTTTTCCACTCTCCTTCCACGCAAATACGGTTGAACTTAATCTCAATTAAACCTTCCTAATCCCTAAGCCATTAGTGTAATTAGTACGTAGGTGTATAACCCGAACGGATAGTAAGACGTGGTGCTAAAAAAATACATATACTATTTATACTTATGTTCTTTGTGTGTGTATTTTTATACTTTGTTTCAGCTTGAAACCATTCTATAACCTATGGTCTATCAATACCATGGTATGATTGTTTGAATTAAGTGAGCTGTGATCTAACACAATTTCAATATATACTTGCACTGGATGCAAGAGGGAGAGGGAAGGGATAATTGTACAATAGGAGTGGTTGTGCGCTGGGGTACGATGAGGCCGATAAATGGGGCAACTAGGAACTTTTCTTTAGCCCCCCCCCCCCCTCCCTACGATATGAAGTCCTGGCTACGTCACTGAATACACCTTAATTTACGAAACGGAGAGTATATCCCTGACGGATATTAATCAGTGGCGTGGCGTGGAGTGTTTCCAGCTTAAGCAGAACTAATTTAAATTGTACCCGTGAATTGTTCTCAACATTCATTGGCCAGGTGTCAACAGAAATATATTCCCTTCTGTGTGAGAGAAAGAGTTCCCCTCTTTCCCAACCTTGTAGATAAATAACAAGGATTCTTTAACCTGAGGGTTTGTCCTGATGTGTTTCACCTCCGTCCGGAGCTGGGAATGCACTCAGCCCTTCGTCCGCCTAGTGCTGCCCGCATCATCTGGAAGAAAGCACATTTAAAAAAAAATAAAGAAGTCCTGAAAGTGCGGTAGTTTCCTATTGTTTTCAACACTTGATATCTACGAGCGAGGGAGAACGAGCCTGCAAATTTTGATGTGAAGGTATTTTCACATAACTTTTAGCGATATTTTACATACCACAATCGAAATTAGACAAACGGCTCCAAAGGAAATTGTGCTATGGATTTTCATCGCTCAGTAAAATTCCGTTGACCTCAGCTGGAGGATGAACCCGTGAACATTGGTTCCTGAGGTGAACACCTTAACCACCAAGACCACTGAAACCCACCGTAGATAAATTTTACTGCTGATACTGCCTTAATTTCTATTATAATCTGATAAATAGTCCCATTCCTGCCTTGGCTCTTTCTACCTGAGCAAACGCTAAACGTGCTGAGAGTTCACTCACATCTGTTTGAGTGGTGGCGAGGGGGCGTAACTGTGTAAACAAAACATTAATTTCTATGCCTGGCGTAGCTATACAAATTATAACTTGCCCCAGCTTTTGGAGACGAGGCTACTTCACGACCAAGTTTGCATAAATGAATAATGTATACCCTCTGCTGGTTTTCAGTCTGATACAAGATACCTTTGTTTAGAATTGTGTTAGCGAAATATAGTCATGTAGGCTAGTTGGTACAGCTGGATTTATTGCCTACCTAGTTATGGATAGAACCAGGGCTGTGGAGTCGGAACTCACAAGCAATTTTGAGTGAAATCGGAGTCGGTGCTGTATTCGGTAAATTGTACAGACTTCAACTTCAAATCAAAAACTTATGATATTATAACGATATATGGTAGCTATATCATTTTAATCTTAAACTTTATTTTATGCTTTAAGACCAATATTTTTAATTTGAATTGACCAATGTATTTAAATATAAAATGCGGCGTGTCTAAGAAGCTTCCCACTAAGCAATCTGTATTAGAGCATGTTATTTAAGTAAATTTGTTATTAATAATTAATATACTTTAACTATTTATGGAAGAGTTGGAGTTGAAGGCTGGCGTACCGACTCCACAGCCCTGATTAGAACACGAATGTTGTGAATTTTAAAAATAATTCAACACATTTTTGTTGTGTGTGTGCACCACACCTTATTACCCGTCATAGCTATCCGAATATTTACATTAAAGTGTAAGAATGAGAAATGAATAATTAAAATTAAAAGCCCCCGCAATTTAATGACGGGAAGTTGGGAAACTATTGTGATTCAGACCCTGATCACGTTGTCATCGGGAAACACTTTTGTCTACATGCCCACCGGTGATAATATTTGATAGGTTTTTAAATTAGCCTATTGTCACAAAATTATTAGAAATATTTCCAAAACTGTTTTTTAAATTCAAAACGAATTAAAACGCAAACTCAATTACTTATTTCTGTCTTTCTTCTCCTATTTTTTTTAACCCAGAACCTTGTGAAGAGAAGATAGCGCGTTAATACTTTCCTTTTCACGAGTAAATCTGGATCTGAATAAAATAATCTTTCAAAGCACTATCTTCAGTTTCAATCATTTAAGGGAGGGTGAGATGGGGCTTATTAAACAAAATACGTTCGTGGGTGCTTCCCCCCCCCTCTACCCACCGCTAAATGTTATCGCCCTCCTACCATCACAACAGAGAGAGAGAGCGCGTGATTACGGATTATTTGCCGATACAGATTCCAGGAACATTCCATACAGCATCTTTGGTTCATGACCATCATGATCAGTATCTTCGCAAGCAGGGGTGCCCACGACTAATTTGATTGTAACAGACTCAAACACATACCGATATACATGTGGACAGAGGCGTCATTATCACCTGGAATGGTGTCAGTAACGCCAGGGTCGGATTTAGAACTGTAGAAGCCTCCCTTCCAACTCCGCAACATTAAGCAAATATATGACTTTCAAACATTTCGACATTATCATTTTTTCTTTACAAGATTAACTGTTAAAAGCTCAATGCTAAATTTATTATTTAAATTAAGAAATATTGTCATCTCAATAAATTAGTTTTGTTTAAATAAAAAAATAGGGTGTGTATGTGTGTATATATATATATATATATATATATATATATATATAT
>CABFVX010004337.1:20235-44534 GCA_902151425.1 Timema shepardi | reverse complement strand
TATATATATATATATATTCACCCTATATATATATATATATACTGTTTGTTTTTAGTTAATCTTGATAAGGACATCAATTAATGTCAAAATTATGAAAGTAATTTTTTTTTATTCATAAATTATTGGTCCAAAAATGACCCGTATTTTAACTATTTGTTTTCCTCACGTGCCATTAGTAAGTAGGTAATATTTTGTGAGAAATAACTATTTTTATAAAAAAGAAACTGAAATATATATATATATATATATATATTATATTATTGCAACAGTTTGTGGAGGAACTGGGGCGTTAGCACCTGTCACCCTCCATTAAATCCGGACCTGAGTGACGAAGAAACCAGGGTTAAAACTCTGGCAGGGTGTACTGAGGGTGTTTTTTTTTCCCTAAAGGGGTTTACCTCTTTTTACACGTCAATCCAGATACACTTCACTTACCCTGGAATACAGCAGTCTTACCTTGTCTGATATGTGACTACACTTTGACTCCATCTCATAAGATACACTGTAGTGGAATCAAGCGAGGTAATTTTGTTACCTTTCTGGCTACCGTCTTCATCCATACTCTATTACTGTAAATACAAGAAACACCAGGATGGGTAGTAAGACATGGTTTACATAAAATAACCTACTAATAAAACAATTCTACTTAGATAGTCGCATGGTCTAAGGCGTTACTTCTCTTACATTTAAAATATGTATTAATTATTATTAATCAATTTGTAGCCTGATTTGATTACGTGCAAGACAAGCTATTACACCTGAACTTCGCCCAAATATATATATATATATATATATATAATATATAATATATGAATAAATAAAAATTATAGCAATAGACTGGATTTTCTTTCGGTGACCGAATCTCGGTCAGGTGTTTGGAGAGTAGTTTTTCACAAAATTGTTTACAACTCTCTCCACACAAATGTGGGTGCATTTCCTCAAAACATTCTTCATCTTTCATCCTTACCCCACTAGTGTAAATATTATGGATAGTCAGAATGGGTGTACAAAATAATATTAATAATATCAGCAGCCATGAAACAATAAACTCCAACCTCTCTTGTTGTGTACACCCCTGGATGGTCCGTACAGAATGGTGACCGCATGGTGGCGGTGTTGGTGGCTAAACGGTCCCCATCCCACCCCTGATCACACGTCCCGGACCACCACACTGTCATTATCATACCTGGTGGAGACGCACCTTTACGAATCAATTCCTCCAACAGCTGTGATCCCCGCCTCGACCAATCAGAGGGGACGTCCTCCTCACGATAACCTCGCGTCTTATACCTTCATCTGACGATTAGATTCCAGGTCGGAGTAATCGAGAGTTGGGGGCGAGCAAATCTTACCTCGGAGAGTTTTTTTATATTTTTTATCTCAGCCGAGAAAGGTTGGAGCGTAGGTAAAGCAAGTTAAAGGCAGTGTTTTTGCAGTTTTTATAGCAAATCATTCTTTTTGGCCAAAATAATAAAACATTGCTCCATTAGAATTACCACTACCACTAAGAACCACGTATTACTACCCATTCGGGTTATACGCTTAAGTACTAATTACGCCAATGGATTAGGATTTGGGGGCGGGGGGGGGGTTAATTTAGAGGAAGTGAAAATCATTTAGGAAAAGCCACCCCCAGTTCACCCAAGTGAGATTCGAACCTTGATCTCCCCGTCCTCGGCAGTCTAGCTCAACACGAAACTAGTGCGTTAGCCAACTACGCCACCGAGGCGGGTAAATAATCTGTTCCCAAAACCCCCACCTCAAGAGCCCATATCACCAACCCCTTACACTCACCTAACATACACCAAATATTACCGCTGAGGAAACTGCGGGTTTCACGGAGAAAATATTTACTTTCGCTCTCTCTCGGTTAACTGTTGCTAAATCTCCTCACTTTCAGTTATGTCGGAAGGTAGTGCGCTGGGTTAAGAAGGAACTTCTGGTAACTTCAACGAACCAGAGTTGCAAAATTTGTCCTATATTTAAGGAAAGAGTGACGACATGAAAAAAGAGAATGGCAACGTGTTTTTTCATTAGAAGGCATTCATTGATGATATCCACTGTAGGTGGGTTACACAGCTCGAACCATCATAGTAGTACCTGTTTTCTGTATTTTACTCGAGAAAACAATATAACTGAAGTCAGTAAAAAAGTTTTACCATATTTAAAAAAATATCTTACAACAAATTTGTATTTTTTTTAGCAGCACGTTTAACTAATTGTAAAGGCGTTATTTAATTTATAGCATTAAGAGCTCGAAAGTTCACTTCGCACTTACAAGAGTACCCCACACATCTATATCTTGAGCTAGTTCTACCCAGTCCACCTCATTACACCCTTTCGCTTTCAGTTCCATTCTAATGTTTCCTCCCTTCTGCGTCTTGGTCTTCCCAATGGTCTCTTCCCATTCGATTTGCCAGTCGGTACCCTAAGCCAGGTTCTGGAATCTTCCATTCGCGTTGCATATCCTGCCCATCAGAGTCTACGAAACTTGATTATCCTAAAAAGTCTTATGATGAGTGCAGGGTATGTAGCTCATCATTATGTAACCTCCTCCACACCCAAGTAGCCTCAGGCTTTTTTGTACCAAATATCTTCCTGAGCCCTATGTTTTCGATCATCCTAAATTTGATGCCGTCAAGTAAGGTAATAGACCACATTTCACACCCATAGAGAACAACCGGTAAAATTATTGTTCTGTATATTCTGAGTTTTACATTTCTTGACAGCAGGTGGGATGTTAACACCTTACTAATCAAATAGTAACAAGCATTTCCCGACTGTATTATGTTTCCTAATTTCCACTCTAGTATCGTTGTTGCTGGTTAAATCTGTTCCTAATATTTAAACTTATTAACCTTGTCAAATTATATGTTATTCGAAGTAATCTCTAAACTATCGTCATCAATCTGTGTTCTTTTGTGTGAATATATGCGCAGTCTTTTCACCGTTCACTTTGAAACCTATTTCCTTACTAAATGCATCAAAGTTGATTTTAAAGCAATTAAAGTGTTTAAGAAGGCCCCCAACATTATTAATCTGAGAACAAAAGTTTAATAATATATATTTTTCAAATGACTTCCAGCCCACCTCGGTGATCGTATGGTATGAGGTGTCACTCTCGAAATACACTTTACTGCCGGTGACGGGGTTCAAATGCCAGTTGGTTGTATTAAGGGTGGTTTTACCTACCTGTTTATGGTTTCCCATACTCCCTCCACATTTATTGTGAATTATGCCATCCTCGTCCCTACCCTATTAGTGTGAATAGGCGGAATGAGTAGTAAGAAGTGGTGTAGTAAAAAAAATACAAACATACATTCCCATACTCAAAAGTATTTTTAAAATGACAGATTAATTATAAAACTGCACTTTAAGTCACCCAAATTTGAAATTAATCCCTGTATTCCCTCGGTCTTACTAACCCTCAGAGAAGTTTTTTTTATTCAGTGTTTACAGGCCCGCTATCTTACAAACTTTAAATCCGGGCCGTTTTTCCAAATAATTTGGACTTTACTTTTACACTTACATTATGAATTTTCTTTTAAACATTACAACACAGATTTTGGCTCCTAACCTTAATCTCAGAGAAGTGTTCGAGTTGCTACACACAACGAACTTACTTTCAATATAAATCTATCCTTTTTACCCCGAGTTCTCAGAATAGGTAAACAAATTGGTCACAGGGTTTGAAAGCTCAGTGTAAGCTCATTTTTTTTGTATAGTTTTTAGTTTTGCACAAATCTACATTCCAATACTTTTTTTTAAAGACCTAAATCACTTTTTCATGATATTGAAAGCCCCATTGGATCAATTAAATTATATAAAGATTTCGTCTTCGCTTTTGAAAATGTTTAGACTGACTTACTTGATAATCCTAGGAGGGAATGTTTTATTAAATTTAGTTGAGCGTGTTGAATTGCTATAAAAAATACTTTTTTAAATTGTCTACTTCCCTTTTGAAAATGTAGAAAAAAATGTAGGCACAAGAGATGAAGAGATAGGTGCATAAGATTTGATTTTTTTAGTTATAACTTATGAAAATTTGTTGGGGGGCGGGAGGGGGGGGGGAAACTTCAGGAATCAATATATAAAGGATTCGCTTCACGTTTTGAACATGTAGATAGCACTTGAGTTGAGCAAACAAATAAATATATTTATTAATAAATGTTCATATTGAGGTTTAGTTGGGTTTGTTATTATGTTAACTATTATATATAGTCTTCGATTAAATAACGACAAAATAAGTCATTACTTTAAATCAGTGCTTCCTAAATTTTCGACAATTATTATTATTATTATTATTATTATTATTAGCACCGCGTCTTACTACCCGTTCGGGTTATAAGCACTTACACTAATGTGTAATGGTAGGGTGATTGTGATATGAAATGGAGGACTTACAATTTAACGNAAAAAAAAAAAAGAGGAAAAATATCTGCTATCTTGTGAAGTATAATTGGTCGTTCCAAATTTGAATAAAATCTCAGTGGAAAGTTAAACAAAGCTGTGACAGAAGGAAAGAAAGGTTTATAAAAGTCCATGGCATCATATAAAAAATCAGATATTATTTATGTATTTATCAGACTTACTGTCATCATAAATCTCATTCATGAGTCGTGTATCTTCTTTAAATTATTCGCATCAACCTGGGCTACGTGAACCACAGTTTAGGAAACGATGTTTCAAATGAATCTAGGACACGTCATCAGATATTGGATTCAGAAAGTCCGTTGTCAGCAGACGTTGCTATGTATCTAGAAGAATGTGACGTTACAATTTACATGTCGTATTATGTTATCATCGCCGTCCAGGCCACCGGCCCAGCATCACCGGGCCTCGTCTAATTTTCGTGGAATCTCATCTTCTTGATGCCCCGTTACACGGCACAGACAGAGGCCCAACACCAGGGACTTCCCCACCCTCTCTTCTAGTGACTTGTCAGTGACCTGGGATAAAGTGGTCACCAGCCACAATTACCAGGGCAGGAATCTGAAGATTGAGCAGCCTTAGGTGCAACAGTTGTCGGCTTGGTCACGCACATCTCAACAGTAGAAGATTAGATCATGAGGGACACTTCCAAATGTTTGAACAGTCGAATAACTATTGGAGATTCAGTCAAAAATATCGAAACAATAATCTTTTAAGCATCGCTTCATAATAGCCGTTCGGGTTGAACATATGTGCTAATGTATCAGGGGTGAAGAAGGTTTATTTAAGGGAGATGTACCCGAGTTTGCGTAGCGGAGAGTGGGAAACCATGTAGAAAACTCACCCTTAGTTCCCACGACCAGAATTCAAACCTCAATCTCCCCATAATCTGAAATTCCCTAGTGCAAGAATGACACTTTAGTCTATGGCGTTACCCTCACAATAAACTGGACTGCCGATGATAGGGAGATCGAAGCTCGAATCGTTGGGTGATTGTGGGTGATTTTTTCTAAATTGTTTTCTAATATACCTCTACGCCAGTGAGGGTGCACTTCCTCTATAAAATTCAACCCTCATCCTCCTTAGCACATTAGTTTATTTAGTAGGCTACATAGTACGTATTCGTTTAACCTAAACGGATAGTAAGACGTGAATCCAAAAAAGAGAGTTTAAAACACTAATAACACTTAAATGCTTTATCCTACTGGATGTACACATATATCGTAGGGTTTTAATATCATATTTCAGTTGTTTGTTGAATTTTATGGTTCGAATCCCTCCTTGAGGTGTCAAATTAGAGAAAGGGGGAAGGTGATTAATAATAATCCAGTTTTCCTATAATGCTACATTTGCAGACAATATTAACAAAACTGGTTTAAATTTTAAAAAAAAAGGTTCAGTTAAAAAACTCTTTGTTTCTCAGGTAAATAAGGTGTTTGTAGCCGGGTAGTGTTTAGCTGATCTTTGCCTGACTAGTTGTGTGTATTTATACCCCGCCCAAGACTGATGGCCCAGAGGCTGTTTGTTCTTACTCTGTAGTTAGTTGTTGACCGGTGTCATCAATAACACTACCGCCCTTCTCGACGTAACTGCCCCGACGACACTCACAAAGCTGACAAGGGGCGAGGAAACGCCCCATGCATCAACATTCACACTCGCACACTCTCCAGACATACACCAGTAGTGCAAATCTATATTATTTTATCACTCACACTCTATAAAACACACTAGTTATAAAACCTTTCATTCTTTTATCACTCACACTCAATACAAACACACTAGTTATAAAACCTTCATTCTTTTATCACTCACACTCAATACAAACACACTGGTTAAACAAACCCTCATACTTTTATCATTCACCTTCGATACAGGCACACTAGATATCTTTATTGATTAACGTTAGTCGGTGAATGTGTGGACGGAAGTATGATAGTGTAATCAAACCCCGATATCTCGGCTACCGGCGACAATATGAGACTGACACCTTTATCCACATGCTACGGGTGCTGGTTAATATTGGTGCTCTTTACCAGTTGAATGATCCTGCCAGATCCCTCGTTGTTACTAAAGAATACTTTTTACATGCAGGACTCACACTCGATGTTATTTTTGACCTTTTTAAATCCAATTTAAGTGCGTATCAAAGATTCCTTTTTACTCGCTTCGGTGGCCGCATGTATTAAGCCACTACTTTAGCAATAGACTATACTGCCGATGACGGGGAGATCGTGGTTCGAACCCGGTCATGTATACTGAGGGTGGTTTTACTAAATAGTTTCCCCATCTTTTGCTCTTCGGGAAAATGCAGGTACACTTATTCTAAACTGTAACCTTACTCATCCCTAAACCATTAGCAATTTATTTTATACAGAATCATTAATGTCTAATGCAGTCGTAACCTTGAAAACAAAGCTTCTATAAATTATAGTACCACTTCTAAATCAAATTGTAGTTTTGTGGCCAGCAAATCTTGGTGTGTGATGATGTACTTGGCTCTGACTTGGAAGGACGGAGTTCTAATAAGTACAGGGTGTTTCTTTCCCTTTAACGAGTTTCCTATCCACTCTACAGGCAAATACTGGTGCGTTTCAGTATTATTGAACCACTTCAAACTTTTCCCTTAAATTATATAGTTACAGGCAAATCACTCCGACACTAAGTGATCATATAAAAATAACTAGCCCTGCAGAATATTAAAAAATTTATCTAAGCTTACATCTTATTATAAAAATGAACATATTAAAATGTGCATACTAAATAATATCATTATTATTTTAGAAAATTCAACTCCAATTCTCTTATTCGTTTCTTGAACTAATTTTCTAAGTCAATCTTTACCCTCTTTAACATTATTCTTATTAAAAATCGCTATTATTTCTTCTTCTTATTATTTAATTATATATATGATAAAAAAAAAAGTTGTATATGGGTAAACATGGTTTACCCTTAAATCCCCTTAAATTACCCTTTTAATCATAAACACGTTTAAAAACTTCCCACAAAGAGGCCTGTGAATTATCTATAGTAAATATTATGTTTGTTTAATTAATTTGCCCGAACTAATTTAGTTTGTGCCTATAGATTAAATTATATAATTTTAGTTAATGTTGTGTTTATGCTCATCACCATTTTGTCTAAATTGTAATTTAGCTAGTGTCCATAGATTAACAGATGATCTTATAGTTTATATCGTATATGCGTATTTTCTATTTTGTACGAGCTATAAAATGATGTGTATTCATATATTGATATATTATCTTAGTTATAGTTATGTGTATATTTATAACTACTTTGTACAAAATGTGTGCGCTTGTCACTATTTTGCACTAATTATAAGTCAAACTTCGTCCATAGATTGATATATTATCTTAGCTCAAGTCTTGTGTAGGTTGGTAACTATTTTATCCTAATTATAGGTGAGTGTGCCACAATATTACAAACATTTACCAGATCAAATCGTGTGTACGCTCGTCACAATTTTGTCCGGGTGTACGTTACTATGTTAAAACGTGTCCCAAACCTTCTGCCGCGATAATATGAACCGATCACGCCAACAGACTCCACGCATCACATATTAGGTAACCCTTGTTCATGTGTGGCTCAAAACTCCAGTAATTGAGTCATTATTCCAGTGGTCAAGATAACAAGAGAAGAGCGGCATGCTTCATGTGAAAATAAAAGTAAGCCTAGCCACCATAACAATAATAAAAAAAGAAGGTTGCCAAGGTATTTGTGGGAGGTTGTTGGGAGGCTGTTGTGGTTTTCATTCTTTATCGTCCTTTTTGTTTTCACCGGTGTGTCTCGTTTTCTTTAACCAGGTCGATATTTTCTGTGAAACGTTACACACGAAACATGAAGAAGGTCTTGTGGTTTTTCCGAGAATATCTATTTACAGAAGGGACAACATTTTTAGTGTGTGATGTAGTTTATAATTTAATTCGGTGTTTTTATACGTGTAACATATTTTTTCTCAGCACACAAATTACAAAGCTTATCGGGTCAGTAGATCAAACGCTCAAACATACCTCCTTATAGCTAAGTATATATAGGTAAGATCTAGATCTAGAGTTTTGGGAATGAGTGCTTAGAAAATTTGACCCCAAAAAAGAAAAGCGTCAGTAGAAACGTAGGCTAAGCGTTGAACTCATCTAGTTTGGTTTGTTGGTAATGCTAGGTTTGGGTTTCAAATCCCAGCCGGATGCACTGAAAGTATGCGTCTCTAAATGGTTTCTCAATTTCTCTTCACACAAATGTGGGTACACTTAGTCTAATTTCTACCTACATAATCCCTACCCCAGCAGTGTGATAAGTCGAAAGCTGAAACGAGTTACAAGAGTGGGTCAGGAAAAAATCTTAGCCAAAATATATTTTTTAAAGTTCAGTTTTGATTAAAAAAAAGTATTTTATAGTAATAACAAAACGTAGCGTACATAAAGGAAACGTCTACAGCAATTTTTTTGTAAAAAAATTATTAGTATTTTTAAGCACCGCATATTACTACCGGTTCTATTCAAAAACATTCATTACTTACAAAGAAGATTTATAAATTAAAAGTTAGTTTATTTGAATTGTAACAGATTTAAGATACAAATGTAACCACAAAAAAAAGTTAATTTTTTATACACTTTCTTTCACTCATGAGAAAGTGTGACTATGTATAGGCCTATTGTTAACTCTGTTCCTGGAAAAATAAGGCGTGCAAAAGGAGTCCCGTCTTGATCCGATAAGTACTTATTGAGTTTACTAGAAACAAACAAATGACAGACAGATTATCGAATGGTCAGGTAGAAATAAAGTTTTATTATATGTATAGATTATTCAGGGTGGCATGTTAGCAAAGTCGCAAAACTTAATGAATAGGCAGAGACCGCTTTAAAACCCACAATAATGAGCCGACTAGATTGAGACGTTTTCATTCTACCGGAAATTGCTGTTTGATTGGAATCCTGCCTCTACCACGATGGCCACACACACGCTCGTTTTAGTTGCACCGGACCTCTGACGTATATAGACAGTTCCACTCTTTAATTGCGGTACAGGTCTTATGGAGTGCGCAGTTGCCATATCTTACCCTCTTGAGATAGATTGATAATCTTTTATATTATAAACTGATCAAGTTATACAAAGCTTATACACTTTATGACAATACATTTTTGTTTATGACAATAATTATGATTCTTATGTTTATTATTACTATTTTTATATTAAGCCAAATTTTAATAGACCCCAAAAAATAGCCTGATATGAGTAGGTTTAAAAGTACGTCGAACTAAACACGTTTTTAAAATATCAGTTAAAACAAATCGTTTTCCTCTCCTCTATTGGTGAGAATGTGTGTTCACGTTCTTAAACAATTAACTAGCTCATCAATACCTTATTAGATTGATTATAATACAATAAGTCGTTAATAACCGTGGTTTTACTTTTGATAACAATTACGATTAACTCACCAAAAACCATTTAGGTCTGCATTAAAATAATGATCGAAACAACGTTAATATCTCACAAATGGTAGACAGACTTCTAGGTAGGGATGTGAAAAAAGTATCGATACTTTACTAATATCGATATTTTAATTTCGATACTAGTATTTTTACTCGATAAGTTTACTGATATTAGTACTCAGATCGGTATCGAAAGAAACCACCTTTTTGTTATTGTCACTCATGCTAGTATTAAATGTTTACTAGGGTGGACTATGGAGGAATAACAAATTACATTATTACTAAATTTTCACTCATTTTCTGCTTGAAAAGCAAGAACAAACTCAAGTTGGTACGGTAAAACCTTTTATAATATTCACCATACAATACCATCTATTGTACTTACCTTCTAAGTTCGAACACATATCATCGACGTGATAGACTTAAGTATACTATAATATGGTTAAATCATTATAATTTTCAGTGTTTAAATAAATATGAAAATACAATTATAATGCAAAAGTAGAAATTATTATTAGACCTAGTAGATAAAAAAATATATTTTTCAAGATTAAAATTTGGATACCGTTACTTACAGTTATCGATACTTTTCTTTTGATACTAGTACGGTATATATATTTTTCTTCCGATACTTTTAATGACTATATTTATCGATAATTTTCTTTTGATACCACATCCTTTCTTCTTAGGTACTTTTCAAACAACAGTGTTTTGCCTTTCCAAGAGGACATTAGTTCACATTTTGACCGTTATTTGTAGGGGGGATCTATTAGTGCTAAGCTCAGCAGAGCTATAGTTATAGCTACACGTAGTGCTACGTCTGGTACCTGTTTTGGCCATTAGCAACTAATAAGTACTAATTTAAATACAATATATATATTTAAGGATGGAAAAAATGGCTAAAAATAAGAACAAAGGTATGTGCCTGGAACTGTGAACAAATCGAGTGACTAAACCAACTCCAGATTATTTTTATTGGGTGTATTTTACGTGCATTTTTCGAACATAATGCTTATATAAACACACGCCTTACAAACTAGCTTAATACTAAGAAAACACATTAGCCTACGTCCCCTACTCGACAATCTATCAATTATCCTCGATCATGCCAGAAATGAAACCCGAGACCTCGAACACAGCTACCACATGCGCTACAAACCTCTAGTGAATTCAACAAAGATTCGAACCCCAACCTATTACTACCAGTGACAAAGTGTAATCAAAGTATAAGGCCTTATAACGGTCGAGTACCCCTGTGGATATCTGGTTTATTAACACGAAAGTAGGTCTATATTTTGGTATAATATGTAAATTGTTGTTGAATATAAAATGTACTTGATTAATTTTCAGATATTTATTGACCCGTAATTTTTTCAAAAATAAATTTATACTATTCATATAATTTATTTCCCATAATATACCCACGTAAGATCAAAAGTAGAAAAGTTTCTAACCTTTCTTCAAGTCCTACTTTAAATACTTCAAGAGGCATTACCATAAAATTATTGGCTTTCCCACACAATTGGAACTAGACTCATATATTACACATTTATAAAATCGTGGAACTGATAAACAATGTTAATTTTAATATTTTGTAAATAATAATTGGTTTAAAACTGTTTTGGTAACTTAGATTGCTTCCACTAGATGCTTCAATGAATGCTATATCCTATTGCATTCTTATTCCATAGAAATAACTATGTTCATTTTTATACTACAAAACGGCAACTCCACTTGGTTTGAAGGTGTCAAAAGGACAGCACTAACCTTGAGTGCTAACAAAAGTAGTCAACTGGCCTATAGGTGTCTATTGGCATCGCGCGTTGATTTATGTTTCACTGGTAGTGGCAGAATCTTAATGAAACACTTGAATGAAGGTGATTGCTTAGACACGCAGCTAATCATAGCTTATTGATTATTATTATTATCACCGCGTCTTAATACCCGTTTGAGTTATACGCACTTAGACTGTGTAATGATAGGGCGATTGGGAGATGAAATGGAGGACCTACAGTTTAACGTGGAATCCGAACCATGGTGGAGGCCCGACATTCCTCACATTCCCAAGTTGTGATTAATACACGTCTTGTCAGAGGTGAAGGAAGGGTTTAGTAATCAGATAAATCTGTGCCAGGACCGAGGATTGAACCCCGGACCCCCAGCACAGAAGTCTGACACCTTACCCATAGGCCACCAGGTCACCCAGCTTATTGATGTTCCAAACATATTCAGAATATCGTTTAAATGTGTTTGGAACATCAATAAGCTATGATTGTTTAAATATGTCACAACGAATAAAGTAAAGAGCATCACAATATCAAATAACATTAGTTGTAATATGGGATTTTCAAATAGATATTAAAACACTAATAAAGACATAACATTCGACACTTTCCCTGATTGCAATATACTTAAGAAAAATGAGACAATTAGGTTCAAATAATCAACAGGAATAATATTGTAGATCTGTTACTATTTATATTTATCCTCTCATTCTCAAATATGAGTCAAGCCAAGAGCTATGTTTGAAAACCGATCAACTGTAATAGTTTTAGGTTATATTTATAAACAAAGCTAACCTCGGCATTCATTAATCAAATTCCTAAAGGACTAGTAGAGATTTCATATTTTTACTTGTATTTTTGAGAAGTTAACGACTAGTTTTTTCTCAGGTTTTGTTAGTGACGAGTTGTTAATCTTTGTCTAGTCTGGGCTAAACGATAAATAATAAAAGTACACATGTAATTTTACATTAGTATGACCTTGCTTCCTCGTGGTATATGACATAGCTCTACTATTCCTAACCTAGCCTAGTTTTTTAATCCATTTTAAAGATCAAGTTCTAGGCTAATTTAACTTGTAGTTATAAGATTATAAATTAATCATAACGATTTGGTATTGTCTACCATATTATTTATCTAGTGCTTATTTTCTGTTGGACAATGATTATACAGCTTTAACTTTATAAGATGTTAATCAATCAAACACACGTCTACCTTACAACATTCAATTTTACATAAGTTGAATTTTCATCTTGAATTTCAGTTAATTCGGTCACATAACTTGTTTTGAATAATCCTAATCCTTTATAAAAAGAGGGTTAAGGTGTCAGACTTCTATGCTGGCGGCCGGGGTTCAATCCTCGGTCCCGGCATAGATTTATCTGATTACCAAACCCTTCCTTCACCTCTGACAAGACATCTTGAGAATGTGGGGAATGCCAGGCCTCCACCGTGGTTCGGATTCCACGTTAAACTGTAGGTCCTCCATTTCATCTCACAATCACCCTACCATTACACATTAGCGTAAGTGCGAATAACCCGAACGGGTAGTAAGACGCGGTGCTAATAATAATAATAATAATAATAATAATAATTTATAAAAATATTGATGTGAATTATATTCAGTATTAAGATATTAAAAAACATATTTTATTATTATTTTGTCCATATATGTTGTGATACTGTCCGTTTATTATCATCTGTATCATCGAAGAATTTCAAAATATTACCACACCGGCTCCTCACGCGTTTTCACTAGCGCCATCACCGTCTAAACACGGCACCTATAACAGCACTAGGGGCACCTGGAAATTAAACTAGTTCAACCATCATTAAGAATGTATTACTTGTTAACAGCTTCTTGGCACTTCCACTTTTGGGGCTTAAAACGGAATCAGTCTGTGGCGTGGAATGTTGCCAGGGTAAGCAGTGTTAGTTAAAACTGTACTTGTGAACGGTTTCGATTACATAGTAGAACATTCATTGACCAGTATCAAGTAATATACATTCTCATGTGAAATGTTTAAAGCAGCGTCTATGTGTGATTAGTCAAATGGGGACCGAGTAATTAAAAACGTATCAGACACACAGTTTGTACAAGTTTAGTTTACCATGGCAACAGTCCACGACATGTCACTGATATCTTGCTTACCATGGCAACAAGCCACGACACCCCATTGATATGTGTAACGGTGCCACTAACAACAGTAGCCACACAGTCTAAGGCATCAATCTCTTAGGGGACGTATAGCCGGTGACGGGAAGGTTGAAGTTAAAATCTTGGCTGAGCACATGGTACGTGGCTAAACATGTGATGAAGCACTTTGTTTTCCCCACCCTCTCTCTGTTAGTGCTGGTAAAATTACGCCAAACAAACTTCCCAAACACTATTTTTTACATGACAATCCATTAGCGTAATTAGTACATAAACGTGCACGTCGAATGTGTAGTAAGACGCGATGCTATACAATTTTTAAAAATTACAATAATTTATTATAAAGTTAATGATAAAAGTGAAGGTCCTTATGTCTCGTATACAATCAGTCGCACCGATTATAAGACGCGTAGAATTAATTTTCCGTTTTAAAAGTAACCGTCTACAAATACATGTAAGAAATAATTCAAACCAATAGAAATCAAGAAAGATAAAAAAGGGATATATATAGATATAAGATTATGTCAATTTATAGAACTTTATACGATATTAAGGTTTATTATACCAGAAGCGGGTGCGATTGATTGTAGACGAGCCATAATAACTTAGTTGAAACTAACAAATAAAATGTATTTCAATTCACTGTCATAAGAAACATTCACTTGCAGACCTTAATGTGTACAAAAGTACTCTATTTGTTGTGTTTATTCTTTCTGTTCATCTCCAAATAAATTTACTTAGTGGAAAACAATTACCATCCACACCAAGTTTAGTACTCGTATTATAAATATCTTTTGCTTGCGGCGAGTGGAACAATTTTTCAAAAGCTCATAATCCTTAATTTATGTTGTGCTCTTTAGATCTCAATCTTTTTTCCTTTTTTTTTTCCTGGTTTAACATATCCCGCAGTACTTCACCCTCCCCCTTTTTCAACGGCCGAAACCCTTATTCCTGTTGGCGCCATTACTTTGCATGCACGATCACCAACCAACCTTCCCATCTAACCATCTGCTTTCGTTCTGAAAGATAATTGCTTTTTATTATTAGTAGTTTGGTAGTTCCTACCGCAGACTTCACTTTTACGGAAGTGCTCGCTTCATTTATGACGAATAGACGAAGCGCTTTGTCGACACAAACATGCAAGTTCTATTTATGAACGTAAGGTTAGAACATTCATAAGAGCACGGAGCTAATGTAACGTCACGGCAGTGAGCCCAGAAAAGTTTCTTTGGATCGCTACATCGCACCGGGCCATGATAGTATATGCATTTAGACGATAAAGTTTGCTAAAAACAAGAATTTCGTGATTTTGTTCGTGGTGCTATAAATAATTTTTGTAAATTATTAAACACTGCATTTGTTTGGTTGTTGCGTAATCAGTGTGATTATAAGGCTACTCACAAATTTACACTAATTTCACAGGGATAAGTAAGGTATAATTTAGAGGAAGTGTACCTACATTTGCTTAAAGGAAAAGGGGGAAATCCTTTTAGAGAAACTACCTCAATACGAAGGGAATTCGAATCCAAACTCTACGTTACCGGGAAACTAGACAAAAGGATGTTACTAACCCCTTCATCTCCCTGCCTACCGGTGCGGGTATAATGTACGGTTTTTAATTATTAATATGTATATAGTTACTACGTTAAGCAGTATTTTCCAGCCTTGCACTTTTGTATCCCTGTCCTTTTGAAACGTACGTTAAGGCAAGGCAACTCGGGTTTAACTCAGTGTTTTTGCAGATTTAATAACAAAAACATCTTCTGGCCAAAATCAATAATAATATAGTATATTGCTTCAACAGATACGTATAGTTTATTTGATCATAAAGTAACTTTATCAGTGCTTTTTAATATTTGTCATGAGTATTACAAAATTTGAACATATACTTTTTAAATGAATAGAAAACATGTTGTTAAAATTTTGTGGTGCTCGTGCACTATTGAAACATCCATGTGTATAAAATTAAAATAAAGATAAAATCTAATTTTTATAAGAAGGGCTTTTTATAAAATACAAACTTTTTTTGCTGTAAGCACTGATTACACTCGTTAGGGCTACACGTTTATGTACTAAATACACTTAATGTTTTTATAGCTTAGGAAGGCTATATTTATATGAAGTGTACCCGCATTTGCGTAAGGAGAGAGTGGAAAACCGTTCTGGAAACACTCCCCAGAGGCTAGTATGACACAGTGCTAATAATAATAATCAAAAGTGGCAAACGTCGCCTTAATGCTATCAACTAGAACAAAGATACAGGCGCACACACACACACACACACACACAGTTTCTAAGCCGAGCTATTCAAAAGCCGACACATGCCACGTAAACACTCCTACCGTTAGTTCCATGCGGGCGTTGCTGGTGATCGAACTGGGGACCACACTTGTGGTGGTGGGCTGCCTCAGGGCTCAAACACAAGATTGAGTCGTCAGACAGGTCGGAGGAACCTCTTTCTGCACTCTCTAATTCACAAACATTTAATTCCTGCGTGTGAGGCTTCGGTGCACACCATCAAACAAAATATTGACAGTGGTGTGCAGTCCACCATCATCATCATCATCATCAAAAACGCCATGGTGTCAGCCCACAATCGAGCCATACCAACCAAGCGGCTTCGAAGATAGAGCCAACTTCCGTGGATAGAGGGTGTCATGTGGTCAGAAAAACGAACCCTTCAGCCGTTAATCGTGGTTTTTTAGACCGTAGCCCTACTTTTTTTTAAATTCAAGTATCTTCTCATTTGTCCTCACGAGGCTGAGTTGTCACCGTTCCAGATCCACTGCTTCACAGAAAATATGGAACCGCTGGGTATCGAAACCGAGACATTTGGATATGTAGCTGGAAACTCTGACTACTACACCACAGAGGTGGTCACAATCATCATCCATAATCATCATTTTCTTCTTCATCATAATCGCCCCTGTTAGTCATGGGGTCTAAGGCGTTAGACTCGTAATAGATTGGATTCCCGTTTACAAAGATGTTTTTCTAATTTGGACCTGTTACACTAGGGCTGTTTTTCCACATCACATCACTGTGATTTATTCATACTCTTGCCACACTAATGATGGTGCACATCCTCTAATAATACCTACCCTGTTTTTCCCGCTTAAATTAGTCCGCTGGTACTACAGTATACTTACTAAAAACACCTGGCATCCGCATTGGTGGGTACAGAAGCTTAGGCGTCAACCTCTTGTAGTCTGGTTTGATAGCGACAGGGGGGTCAGGGCTAGAAGCCCGGCTGGGTGGTGGTTCATGATTAATGGTTTTCCAATTTCATCCACATTTCATCTAAATTCTACCTTTTTTTATTCCTGCCTAATTACATGTAAATAACCCGGACGGGTGGTAGTACTTGAAGCACAAAAACAAGCATTATCAATTGGGGTGACTCACCCATGTTAACTAGTTACGCTAATTATTAGGGATGAGGAAGGTTGAATTTAGAGAAAATGTAGCCTTATTTGCGTGAAGGGATAGTGGAAAACTATTTTGGAAAAACCATCCTCACGACATTCATCCGAGATTCAAACCCCAATATCCCCATTGTTGTCAATGTAATATATTGCGAGAGTGACGCCTTGACTCTTCTTCTCATGAGTATATTATTAAACATCGCTGAAAACTAAGACCTAATACCAAATTGCGCACAGACTTCTATGATAGCTACTTATTTCACCATGATATATAAGTAGCGTTTGTTTTAATCACCACGATAGTTATTTGTTTTACCAATAGCTGCCATAATGGTAAATTTTTTTTAGTTATATTAATTTTATTGTAGTAAGTAGAAATAAGATATTTATAAAGTAAGGAACGTACTTTGGTAGAACAGCCATTATATTAATTAGTACAACTTCTTTAGTCACATGATGGGTGACCTGGTGGTCTAGGGATAAGGTGTTAGACTTCTGTGCTGGGGGTCCGGGGTTCAATCCCCAGTCCCAGCACAGATTTATCTGATTACCAAACCCTTCCTTGACCTCTGACAATACGTGTATTAATCACAACTTGTGATTGTGGGGAATGCCAGGCCCCCCCGTGGTTTAGATTCCACGTTAAACTGAAGGTCTTCCATTTCATCTCACAATCACCTTACCATTACACATTAGCGTAAATGCGTATAACCCGAACGGGTAGTAAGACGCGGTACTACTACTAATAATGATAATAATAATAATAATAATAATAATAATAATAATATAGTCAAATGAAACAATATAAATACAATATTAATATGAAAACAATTTATTAAAGAGCAAACATTTATTTCAAGAAATTAATCAATTAAACCACGCATAAGAATATCTAAAAAATCACCATAGAAATTGTTAAAGATCTACTTTGGTAGAACAGCCATAGATTAATTCGTACAACTCCTTTAGTCTAATAGTGCAATATAAATTAAGAATGTAACAAGGAAATAGTTTATTCAAAGAGAAAACTGTTATGCCAAGAAATTAATCAACTAAACCATGCATAGTAACAATCCTAAAAATCACCATAAAATGTATTTAAGGTCAAGATTACATTTCACAAATAGGCAAGGATGTAATCACTGCAAATCAATGTTAAGCAGTAGCAGTTACAAGTGAACTGATAAGCTATAAAAATGTAAAATTGGCAAACTGACTAAATTAGAGCAATTTAGTATTACAACTAAAGATTCTATAATGGACCTATCGATCGAATAATCAATTATATAAGTAACAATCTAAAAAATGTTGACAAAGAATAGTTCAAAGATAATTGATAAGAGAGCTAGATATTTGACTTGATTATTATTTGTGAAACTCCCATAAATAAATTACAATTAACGGTATCAATACAACATGAAACATATTAAAACTACAAACTACATCATTTCAAAAATTATACAGGAATGTATGGATTAATGTTAAAAACTTGATATCCGAATCAAATGGATTAAAATATGCTTGTTTATATGTATCGAGAAAAGATTAATTAGAGAACTACTGTAAATAACAGAAGTGTCATCCACGTTATGTTTAGTCAATTATACTATGTTAATTACATAAAGTTGTATACATATAGGTTGTTGATTGTTATAAAAGAAGTGTAATCATAAAAAGAAGGAAAAATGTCAAATTGAAAAATTATAATAAAGTGACGTTCCTTAAGTGTGTGTGATGTTTGATTCCTCTCCTTATAAAATTTGTTGCAACTCTTGGCTGGGTGACATGTTTCGGCGATTACGCCATCATCAGGTCTTTATGTTGGGATTAAGATGATATTCCCGATGTTAGCACATTGCACTAATTGTTGCACTAATTAATCAAAGTACGTTCCTTACTTTATGAATGATAGTTATTTGTTTTACCAATAGTCTTCACGATAGTTATTTGTTTTACTAATTGTCACCATGATTGTTTGTCTACTTGTTTTACCAATAGTCATCATTATTCTTAGTTGTTTTACCAAGGCCATAATTATTCTTAGTTGTTTTTACCAATAGTTGTCATGATAGTTATTTATTTTATCAATAATAATCATATTATTTACTTGTTTTTACCAATAGTCGTTGGTCGTTCACATGGTAATAGTTGACTTATAGCTAACTATATCCGAAAACATATCCCGTGTGTGCAAGGCTTATCATTAATAGAGATTTCAACCGTAATTAAGAAATATTATTTTACGTTTAGCACCAAAGCAAAGTGGCGTAGAAAGGAGCTGGGTGGATTGGGGCGGTTCGGAACCTCTTTTCCCCTCAAATTTGGTGGATCTAAGTATGGATTATCAGTTTTTCAACTGCAAGTCACATAGCATGTAATAAATAATTAAATCATATATTCTAAATAAAATTAGCATTAATTAAAACGTATCAAATACAGTTTTTAAAATTTCTTTAGAATTAAGGCAGAATACTCATGACTAGTTTTTAATAGACACTTTAATATGTTACAATATATGGCACAAAGTCAATTATTACTTAATGACATGAGTATTACAGTTTATAAACAAAATTGAAAACAAATAAAATAACACATCTATTCTCACTTGGCTATGACTAGCAGAAGTATCCGACATTACCGAAGTAGGCACGCATGAATTGGGTAGTTACCCTGGGCAACGCTTTTCTTTGCTTCAAACATACAGAAAAAAAACCCTCTTCATTTTGTTTCCCCCGTCACAGTTTTTAGTAAATTTAATAAAAGCTAATAAAAAATTAAAAATCTCAATTTCAAGGTGCATATGTTTGTGTACAGTGGCTATTTATTTTAAATTTTTTAGCCCTCTGCCTGCGGTAGATATCGCTCAACGCTCATGACAGACAGACAAACAAACAAATTCTTCATTTTATTAATATAGATAAATCTCTCAAATGAAAGAAATCTCGTGCCATTTCCTTTCAAAACACCTCTGATCAAACTTTGTTCTATCGCCTTAACTGCGCGACCTGAATATAAAAATGGTCCCAGGGGGGGTTCCTAATAAACACTTTTAAGAGGAGTGATTTCTTACCCACGAGCTTCGGATCACGCCCTTAAATATGTTTATTTTACATATATTATAAATAACTCGTCGAGGAAAACCATTAAAAACAAACAGCATGACATGGATGTTTTCCCTCCTAATGATTGGCTTTTACGAAGGTACGAGATAGTTTTTCTTAATGGTAACGAGTTCTATTTTTAAAACCTGGAGGTATAATAATTATTGTATTTTAACAGTAGGTAAAATACTTCAGTGACCTTATAAAATATTTGATTTATTGATTTAATCCTTTTTTTCTGTTAACATCAATGTCCAAGATTCATTGACTGCTATATGTTTGTAATTTTGATTAGCATGGCATTTAAGACACATTGATTAGAAGTGCTCTAATTTATGTCAGATTATAAATTATCCTTTTATTATATATATATTTTTTGAAGTACCCACTTAATAGCCCTGCGATATTATGATAGTATATAGCTCTAAACTACTTGAATTCTGCCCAATAAATAAATCTCCCTAGCTGTGATTCGAACTGAAAAATCTTGATGGGATCCAGAAGCTAGTGAAGGGACTTGAAATTAGATTCTTAGAGCTCTCTTACAGGCTGGATAGAAAACCGCTTGGAAAGGTTTTGGGCTTGGCCGTTTCTGTAAATAGGCCTACCAAACTCATTTTCCCTTTATTTGTGGTACTTAACTTTCACTTTATGAACCAACTGATTATATCAGCACACAACTTAATGGATAACTTAAATCTAGAACAGACACAACACACACCCCCTGGCCTTAATTCATCACTGTGAAAGATTTTTTTTTTCGCCAATGATAAATTTTTCGGCCATGTCAGTAATCGAACACGGGACCCTTAGCTCAGCAGACAGACACGCTACCAACTGAGTCAAGATGTTGGATCCTACCCAACTAAACTAGCAGAAACATATTCAGGCGTCTAAATCCTTAGCAATCGGTAGATTCCCTCGAGTGCCTAAGAGGTAATTCTTAGAAAATGTTATTCTTGATATGGTTCGGGAAACGATTATACGCCTGACTCTGAGCCGTCAGATTGGAGCCTACCTTGGCAGGCTGCAAAGGGGGAATTTTAACATAGTTTATCCAGGCGAATACTGGTACTACGAATAATAATTATTACAATATTAATAATGCCTTTCCTTATTCTGTATCACTATTTAACTAGTTTATCACTTGTAGCTGGTATGCCTACATACATTTTATAGTAAAAAAAGAGTTTTATCTTGTTCGGATACATACCACGCTTACCTGTGGACACATGGTCTAAGCCATTTGTCTTGCATTACACTTAGTAAGAAGGTTTACGGTAGATTAACAGCACCGTATTCTAGGGGGAGGACTTTCCACCTGCGATTTTAAGTTTTCTTTCCCTATCCTTTTCATTATAATGCTGGTAAACTTCCTTTTGAAACAACCTTACCTATACCTCTCCCTTGTACTACACCGTTAATAACGCTGGTGTTGGGCGTCCGGTGCCTTAAATCAATAACTGGCGCTTTTGACTTGTTATATAGGAGTCCCAGGTTTGATCCACTGTAGTACTGAGAACTGGTTATTGTCGAGTGATAACTGTTTCCGTTCCTTAAATTGCAATTGAAATTTGCTTTGTTTGTTCATGAATTCATTATTTTACGTCAATAGGCCTAATGGCTAATACACTGTATTCAACTAAACGAATACTAATATACAAGTATACTATTAAAGATCTGGGATTTGGTTGATGTGTTTGTTATACATATATAATTAGTCATATAATAATATTACCACAATAACATTATTATTTTTTAGTTGGTAGATTGTCGTAAAATCAAACAAACACACAACGAGAAAGGACATATTCGCAATGTCATCGGTCCCAGAGTATGCCTATAAGTTGCTCAGGAATTTCCCTATTAAATTTGGCGTCCATCAAGGCAACATCCTCTATCTTAAAGCCTTTCGCCTACGAAGCTACTCAACTGTGATTGGACTGGTTAGTGATTGAAGTCACTAATTGGTCAGGGAATGGTTGTTAAGTTTCGCACGCGGTGCTACGCAAGAGTGGCGTAATTTCAATCAGTTTCATACTGTATACGTAGCTGCAAGCACCTTCTTCAGCCTTCTAGAATACTAAATATGTATTATTATAATGTCTAGTGACTCGAGTGCCAAGAAGGATTTGGCTATTTACTAATACAGATATAAGAGACATGACCAAAGAAGGTTTTTGATTCATCCATACAATTATACTAATAATAGTAATAATAATAACAGTGTGTTCGTCACGGCAAAGGGACTGCAACAATATTTTTCAAAACTTATAGTGTTGTACTGTACATAATATTTAGAGAACGCTACTTTGAATAGTAGAGGCCTACATTAAATGTTAAACAATTTATTATGATTATTTAGCACCGCATCTTACTACCCGTTAGGGTTATACGCTATAAGTACTAATTACGCTAATGGGTTAGAAATTGGTAAGGTTGAATTAAAGGAAGTGAACCCGCACTTACGTGGAGGGAGAGTGGAGAACCATTTAGGAAAACCCACCTCCAGTTCACCCGACCGAGATTCGAACCTCGATCTCCCCGTCCTCAGCAGTTGAGCTCAACACGACAAGCGCGTTAGCCAACTACGCCACCGAGGCGGGTAATTGCTTATTAATGATAATTAATTTGTAA
This sequence comes from Timema shepardi, assembly GCA_902151425.1. NCBI lineage: Eukaryota > Metazoa > Arthropoda > Insecta > Phasmatodea > Timematidae > Timema > Timema shepardi. The sequence goes on along the minus strand of CABFVX010004337.1, from coordinate 21,557 downwards.
CTGAGTTAACCCGGTGACTAACATGTTGAGTTTCTAGTGACTAATGACATACGAGTTGTAAACCGGATTGCAAACAGTAGCCCTGTGAGAGGAATGATATTGAAATACGTTAGCGGTGACGCTCAAGCTGCTGGTTGGTAATTTAGTTTCCTACTCGCCTCACTTTCGAGTCTTATTTGAGTAGCTTCGTAGTCCAAAGCTCTGATTCTTCTTTTACATAGTTATGGATGAGGTCTTCCGGGTCATCGTTAAACGTGTGAGTTTCCGTTCACAGGAAAAGATCGTCACATACTTGGCATACACCTATGACACACACACAATCCACTGGTGGAATGACATATAGCTCATCACTAGGGATATAATGTTTATGACATGACTGTCAGATATTGATTATTAGCTTTATTTTAGTGCTAAACAAGATTTTTTTACCTGCCTTAATTATAAATTTATTTTTATTTGACATATACTTGCTTATTTAAGGCCTTTTCAGTTTTAGGACTTATTTAAACAAAATCTAAGGTGTATAATGCTTATTTAAAGATAATTTAAAAAATTAACAAAAACTATCCCTTCGAATATTACATAATAATAGTAATAAAAATAACTATAATGAGTACATGTTTCTATTATGTCTAAATATATATTAATAAAATTAAGAATTTGTTTTTCTGTCTGCCATGGAAATTGCGTGATATACACCGCATGCAGAGGGCTGACATTTTTAAATTAGTAACCCTGTGCCTAAAAATTTGTACTTCCAAGCTAGAATTTTAATTTCTTGATCAGTTTTTTTAAATCTATTAAAAACTAGGTTGGAAGGAATAAAATGAAGAGATCTTTTTCTGTCTATTTGAAACAAAGAAAAGTGTTGCAAGGGGTAACCATGCAATGTATTGAGTAGCTATCTCGGGCAACGATGGGTACTTATGATATTATACACTATGTTTTAAACATATTATAATTATTATACTTAATTTTTTTATTGAGACAGTATAAGGTGTATTTGAAAAAAACGTATATATGTTTTAGTGCATATTTTAACTTTTTATATATTTTTGGCATTTCTAAGTTTAACTTTTATCTAGATGCAAATTTCACGTTTTTTTAGGGTCTAAACACCTGAGCCCTAATCATCAGTGCTATACTCGGTGAAAACTTCTGAGGGAGCTGCAGCTCTTATAAAGGAAATATTACCTTCCCTTTCCGTAAACTTCACTCGGTTACAGCCTCTGAGGAGACTGCAGCTCTTATGAAGGAAATATTACCTTCCCTTTCCGTAAACTACACTCGGTGACAGCCTCTGAGGAGACTGCAGCTCTTAT
>CABFVX010004337.1:0-18054 GCA_902151425.1 Timema shepardi | reverse complement strand
GGGGGGGGGGGGGGGGGGGGGGAATCTCAACATATCTATATACAATTAAAATCCTTACACTTTACGTTTTATGATGTTACAAAATCCACTAGAAGATGAAATAAGCTAATTTTCAATGATATTTTATGCTAAATCTGGCAGTTTTTATATATAAGTAAATTACTACAGACATAGATATAGCCTTCCCCAAATACATAATATTACTTTCTAAGATGAACACAACAGACAAATCTAAGATAATTAAGAATTTATTTGATTGGTTTTGAAAATTCACAATTGTCATTTTTAAGGGTCCCTCCTTGGTTGGCGAGAAATTGCCGCCCAGACGTTCAACTCTAAGGCAATATTAAACTCTACGATGCGTTATTTATAAATACGTTTACGCCAAAATAAATTTAAAAAATTACAAAAAGGGTCTTTTTCCTCATCAACCCTCGAGTTTTATTAATAGAAAAAATGTGTGAAAATCTGACATTAGCTCATTTTTAGCGACTTAAAGCATATTTGTGAAGCTATAAGGCTAGGCTTGATGAAAAATGGCTCTAATTCTGCTTACTCTAACAATTACAGTCATTTTTTGGTAGACTAGAAACAGAAAAGGTAGATATAGTTGAGAACTAGCAATAAGCTTTCCTCTCTACTTTGAGATTAGAGGTTTCGCAGTTTTCTTTCCCTTCTTTTTTACTGACATGACAAAGGGAGATTGTAGGGCAAGAGTGAAAGAGAGTATAAGCTTAGACACTATAGAAAAGTTTTTCCAGAAAATGACACAGATCATAAGACGTGTATGGCCTGACAGTGATTGACACTTTCTCTTTGACCAAGGCTGCCTCCTTAAGAGCCCTTATCACCTCACGAATAATACCTAACACATAAATAATACAGCTCAAACCTAGCGTTTGCTTATGTTTGTGTTTAAATATAAATATTTTCTGTTTGTGTTAAAATAACCACTATTTTTTTGGTTAATATCTTTGTTACATTTCTTTTTTGCAATTAAACAACAAAAACTAATTTAAATATAAATGCATGAGTTTCTCACACTTTCTAAATTAATTTGAGAATTCAAAATAGTCTATAATCGCTATAAATGTTAGACCAATTTAAAGCCTGTCAATAAATCGTAGCAAATACTACTTAAGCATTTATTTACAAAAATAGACTTAACTCACTTTTACATATAGTCTTGATTTTGTTTTGACATTTTAGAAAATGAATGTGTATTAAATTGGCTTCCAATAAAAAAACTACCCCGATTAAAAATATTCTTGGCACCAATAACAAGAAAGTGAAATTTTCTTATCACCTGTTCTGTCAGGTTTTATGACTTCCTCTTTATGTTCTGACGTTGGCCAGGAAAACATATTCTTGTCGTCTAATCAAATTATATAGGCCTATCTATGTCTTTGCCAATTAAAAAAAGAAGAAACAGAAAGCATTCCAGTTGAAACCATGCTATTACGATTCCTGTCAACCACGTGTCTGACGCTTGTTATTAATTATAACACCTATTTTATGGCACGTCTCATTTTAATTAAATCATTAATTAGCTTGTGAACAATACTAACGACCGACAGAACCTTGAACTTGGTCATGTTCCTTGAAAAGGATTGAAATTTATGAACATACTCCATCGAGTCAGAGCCTTGGTTGATAAAAAACAAAACAACCCAAGCTGGATTGAACAGTCTTCCCTTCAGGCGGTAAGAAACAATACAATGTGCAGCCAAACCTATTGATTAAATTACTGATAAAACGAATGAAGAAAGATATTAATTTGTGATACAAAGGTACCTAGGTCTATGTTTTTTAAAAGGACAGCTGTATTGACTACTTGCGTTTTTTACTTTCTTATAAATACAGTATTGTGATCGTGGAATTTTAGACCTCGAGCATTTTATGATATTTTACGTTTTATATGCTCCCGAACAGAAAAAATTGGCTTAAGATTCTTTTCGCCCCCGTATTGGCCTGTCTGGCCCTGGGACACAGACAAGTAAGAAACATACTCTCAACCTTACGAGGGGTTCACTGCGTTCCTTTTGCCAGCTTGAGTCCTTCAACACTGGGCTTCGCTAGTGTTCCTGCTGGGTAATGATAGGACTAGCAGCAGCGATCCTAGTGTTGAAGGACTTAAGCGGCCAAAAGGAGCGCAACCATTTTAACCTGGAGGGTGAGTGTCTGTATATATTATTTGTCTGTGCCCTGAGGCTAAAGTTGGAACAGTTATATGAATTTGGTTAAAAATTGATATTTAAAACGTGTTAACTGGTCACACCTAGGTACATTTTTATTTATTTTCACTCTTAGCCTATTAAGAGTAAACTGATTTTTGAAATTAACATTTTTTTTTCAAAAATTGCTTTAACGATTTTGTTTAAAATAGTTACCTGGGAAGTGTTTGACATAATTGGTTTTTCGGTGGAAAATTGGTTTAAGGATTTAATGATGATTTATATTTGAAAATTCGAAATTTATTGAAATGGTTCTTACGATTTTGTTTAAAACGGATATCTGGGAGATGTTTGACACGACAAAAATAACACTGCAAGCTTTTTTTCATGAAGAAATTTCTTTGAAGGGTAGCTTATTAATATTTAGCACCACGTATTACTACCCGTTCGGGTTATACGCTTTAAGTACTAATTACTATAATGGATTAGGAATTGGGAAGGTTGAATTAGAGGAAGTGAACCCGCATTTGCGTGGAGGGAGAATGGAAAACCATTTAGGAAAAACCACCCTCAGTTCACCCGACCTATATTCGAACCTCGATCTCCCCGTCCTCAGCAGTCGAGCTCAACACGACAAGCGCGTTAGCCAACTACGCCACCGAGGCGGGTGGTAGCTTATTGTTGACTCCGTTTGGAAAATGAGAAATCTTTTAAAAATAGCTTTGATTATTTTGTTCTAAATTGTTATCTTGGTATTATTGTACATGAAAAATAATATTGTATTTTTTTTCTAAAATAAATTTAAGGGTAGTTTACTTAGCCATGATATATTATTATTATTAGCACCGCGTCTTACTACCCGTTCGGGTTATACGCACTTACGCTAATGTGTAATGGTAGGGTGATTGTGAGATGAAATGGAGGACCTACAGTTTAACGTGGAATTTGAACCACGGTGGAGGCCTGGCATTCCCCACATTCACAATCTGTCTTGTCAGAGGTGAAGGAAGGGTTTGGTAATCAGATAAATCTATGCCGGGACCGAGGATTGAACCCTGGCCGCCAGCATAAAAGTCTGACACCTTACCCCTAGACCACCAGGTCACCCGCCATGATATATTTGAGACAATATGAAATTTCTAAAATAATAATAATTCTTTATGATTTAATTCAAATGGAGTATCTGGACATTACTTTATATGGTGAGTAAAAATGTTTTTTTATTTTTACAAATATAAATAATTTAATGGTTATTTACTAATGAATGGAAAGTTTGGACTTTATTCTTGGAATATTTTATTTAAAATCTATATATTATGGAGAATGCCTATGATAAACCAAATAATATGTTTGTTAAAATGAGGAAAACCTACTTAGGGGTAGTTTACTTAAAGTGTATTTTCGAAAATTTTGTTCCAAGCTATAATAGACTCTAGGAGGAAAGTTTGTACGAATGTACCGTACCATTTAGAGCGAGTGCTATGGCTATTACCAAACTTAATCTTACTTTATAATAATAATATTTAGCACCGCGTCTTACTACCCGTTCGGGTTATACGCTCTTACTTTATAATTATAGTATAGTCCCAATAATCAAACCCTGAAGAATAAAATTCTGCTATATTCTGCGGCGATAAGTGACTTGTTACCAAAGTTTTGTATACACTTTATTTGTGAACTGTTCTCACCACCTATTGACCAGGTGTTAACGAAAATACATGCCCATATAAGGTATGTAGTAGAGTAGAGCTTACGAACGATTGGTCAAATGGGGACCAAGTGGGTGAGGTAATATCACAGGTAATGTTTTAGCAAGCTATGCATACCATAGCAGCATTTCATGACATACTTCCGGTTATTGTTCGAAATATAGTAAACTCGAATTCAAGGGAAATGTTTCAGCTCTACCGCGATTCAAATCCTGGACCACGGAGTATACTCACTATAGAAAAAGCTAAAGTATACAGCAGGACTCTCAAATGAAGGTATAAACAAATCCGTAATGTTTCGATAATTTTTGTATACGTATATGCATAATACATTAGGTACGTACGAAAACAATAACTTCTCTTATCAGTATTTTGAAATACTGATGTACCTCCTAGTACGTATTCAAGTACCCCGGTTGAATACCACTTATTTATAAGATTCTAGTTTTTTTTAGCACCACATCTTACTACCCATTCGGATTATACGCCTATGTGTTAGTTACAAAATTTTCAGCCAGCTATCTACCTATTCAAGCCTCCAACCTCTTGCATCAATTTGGCAACACTGCAAGTTTTAAGTTGTATTTCAAATTCTTCAAGAAGCATGTAGTTTCATATAATATCTCTCTTTGTGTTTTCTGTGTTTTATAATGTGTCTCTTTATTTGAAAAAGGAGTATTTACGAACATTCAAAACAATGTGTGACTGTGGAACTTTGAAGAAGTGGGAAGGGGAAAAGTGTAAGAAGAAATTAAGAAAGAAGTGTGTTTGTTTTCATCTAGGCCTAACCTAACTATCCTTTCAGGTTGGCTTCATTCACTATCATTTACTTTACATTATTGTGAAGTGTTTCTGCACTGTCTTAATATACAATTACACTCATGTGTTAGGGATTAAGAAGGTTGGATTTTAGATTAAGTGTACCCAAATTTGCGTGGAGAGAGAGAAAAAGAGAGAGAGAGTGGAAAACCACTCTCAGTACACCCAGCCGGGATCGAACCCTGATCTGCCTGCTTTCGGCAGTCTAGTCTAGTGCAAGAGTAGCGACCTAGACCATGCGGCCACCGAAGTGGTTATGATTCCAGTTGTGTATGCAAGAAGGTTCATATTTGAATCCTACTGTAAGTATTCTATTCTTAGTTTGGTCCAGAGGGCACACATCAGACCCAGTTGTTATTTGTGTAGCGAGTCTTACTCCTCATACGCATATTTACACTAAAGGGTCCCCTACAGGTACAGGTTCACCGTACGGCGACGCCGGTCCGGTCTGACCTGACAGTTAAAACTATTATTATTATTATTATTATTATTATTATTATTATTATTATTAGCACCACGTCTTACTACCCGTTCGGGTTATACGCACTTGCGCTGGTAATCAGATAAATCTTTGCTGGGACCGAGGATTGAACCCCGGCCGCCAGCATAGAAGTCTGACACCTTAACCACTAGACCACCAAGTCACCGACAGTTAAAACTGATCGTGTAGGAGGAAACCTGTTGGCCTGTTCACTTATTTTTCAGACCTGATAATTGATATTTTCTGATCGTGTAGTGACATACACAGGTAAGGCCGTCCGTTCTGGAGCGCTACACGTGTATGTCAGCTATTTGATTAGTAATTCAATAATAAGTTTTAGTAGTTCAATAGGGTATTAAGTGTGGTTAAGTTTGTATTTTAAATAATTATCATACAGACGTATTATATAAGGTTTAATTTACAACCATTAAATAGTTTTTTCAATTTTTTAAATATATTTTAAATTCGTTTTTTTATAAAGTGTTTATTACGGAAATTGCAGCTCCAAAAAAGTACAGTAATAAATTAACAATTGTATTTTTTGAGATGTATAAAAATGAAACCTGTCCTTGTAAGGTTAAAAGCAAATAATATTCGGATCGAGCACGGATAGCGGCAGCGTACGATAAATTAGCACAATTCCTGAAGACTGTAGATTTGGGGGCGAATTGCGAGACAGTGAAAAAGAAAATAAATTATCTGCGTAGACATTTTAGGAAAGAATGAAATAAAGTTACTGCAACAAGATCAGAGTAGAATTGTGATATTATGACAGGTAAACCTGAATAGTGTAGGGGCATAATATCTATCATGTAAGACTGGACAGGCGTCACCGTACAGTGAACTTGTACGTGTATGGCCGGCTTAATGGGGTGGGAAAATGTTTGGTAGAATTTGAAGGAAATGTACCAATATTTTCGTGGAGGTAAAGTAGAAAACCATTTAGGTGTAATCCACTCTCATCACTAGAGCTGGGATTTTTATGTAGTGTCATATAGCAAAATGTGTATGTAAATATGTAGTAAAAGAGAATTCAATATGTAGATTAAAAAATATGTAATCATAGTCTTAGGGACGGAATACACTTTTAGGTAGAAAATGACCTATCTATATTCCATTCACCGTAGGAATTGACTTCTGAAAGGCCTTTTTCCCTACCATAAATCTACTATATAGTAGGATATTGGTAGGAAAAAAGACCTTTCAGAGAGTAATTCCTACCGTGAATGGAATTTACGTCACAGGGTATCACTGGGAATATTTTAACAGAGGAATATTTTTGGGAGAAATGTCCTCAGGGGGATCTACATCATTTCCTTTAAGAACATGGCCTACATTGACAAACGTTGAATATCCTTGATTACTTTAAACACTGACTGGAACTTAAATAAACACTTTTACCAATTTTGACTTGCCCAGCACTTAGTTATTAAGTTTTGTGTTTTCCACTATACCCGTAGTTTCTTTTGGTAGAGTTCAGTCGTTTGACAATCTCAGTCAGCCGAAGTTTCCCCTGAAGTATGCAGCTGAACAGGCTATATTTGGATCATTGAATGAGTTATGAGAGTCACGCACAGATATCGCACACACACGGACGAACATATTGTAACGTGGGGGCGCACGTGACCTGGGAGGGTCACAGGCCGTTCACACGTGGACGTGTGAACCACGAGTTCTTTTAGAGATATTGGGGTATGCTGCCGACGAAACACGAATGAAAATGCCCACGGAATATTCAAAGTTTTAATTATTAAAATTACCACTTACATACACAAACTGATTATCTGTATATCTAAATTAATTGTAACTAAACAAGTAATTAAGTAAAATAAAAAGAGCCTTTATCAAGTATGTAACTTAATAAACTAATAAAGCACATAGAGATATAAGTAATTTGAACAAACAAATTAACAACTATAAAACATCTAATAACTATTCAAATATTTAAAAGACAGTCACAAAAATGTTCATTCACACAGTAGTCTACAATAATAACAAAAGTCTTTTGTCTCACACACGATACACGGCGATGACCCGCAATGCACGAACGCCGGACTCGCTGGTCCACTCCCGTGCCGTACACACTACCCCGGCACGCGCCACACGAACACTGGACTCGCCGGTCCACACTCTCGCACTGGGAACTCCCGGACTCTTCAGTCGCGAGCCAAGAACTGCCACTGAGGCTACCACTGAGCATATATTTGTAGGGGTGGTGAGAGCTGAGGGTCTGGAATCCTCCACTTCTAGAATAAAAAGGATCCAGACACCTCCAGACGAGTCTCCATCCTCCCTCCACACCGCGTAGGCCCCTTTAATCCCCCAGTAAAGCGAGAAGGTCACTGCCTACCTGCTAGACTAAGGAGGGAGACAGAGAGAACAAGGAGCGCAGCCACAAGGGCCAACAACGAGAACACGCTGGTAGACTCTAATCTTGTTACAATATCTACTACTAACCTCACAGCTCCAAAATGTTCATAGTAGAAGTTGGCTATTCTTTATCTGTTTGGAAAATTATTTGAGAAATCAATCCCAAGGCTCTTTTTGAGCAGAATTGACCGTGGGGGAGGAGGCATGTACTTAGAGGAAAAACCCTCAACTACCTGAGCTGGATTTTATAATGTATAATAGTTAATTGGCAGATTCCTTTTGGCTATAATATCCAACCAAACAATGTTTAAAAATTCAACAATTTGCAAGTAATAGATCAATAAAGTAGAAAATCACAAAATGTATGTGCAATATTTAAAAGTGTCAAAATATGTCAAAATAATGTCGACATTTATATTTTCTGAGTATCTAAGTGGCTAATCTTATAATATGTATTTATATAGAGGTTCCAACTCTACTCATCAGTATAACCGAATAAAATTGGAGCCCCAGCCTCAAGATTATCGGCAAACAATACTAGACAAGAATGGCATGCTTGTCATGTCTTAGTGTGCCCACCTTCACATTGTTGTATGGAAACAAGCCACTTCATTATCTTGTGTTGCTAGGGCGAGAGCTGTAGTCCCACTTTCCCACATCGACTCTGCCCCTCCCCAAAGCTCTTACTCTGATGAGTGTTTTACGCACAAAGAATCGGTTGTCTTTGTTACTAGCATGCTACTCACACAGGCTGGGAACTACCATGAGTTTGTTAGGAAACCCATTCTGAAAGACCTTACATCCTACTAAAATATCGGGAAAAAAAATACAAAAATACAGCAGTATTCTGGTACGAAATAAGGCTTTCCAGAACGGACTTACTACCAAAATTAGGATATAGGTGTGAAAAGCCACGTACACTAAATGATCGACTAGGAACGCTCATCTAGCGTTTGAAGGAAGATCTCCGGACATTCAAAGAACATTGGGAGAATTTGTGTGTTGACACTCAAATGTAATTATCAAGAAAAGGGTGCATACCGATGACTAAGATGTATGTTCTAATGCTTCAATAAGGGAATCACGTGAACAAATTAAATCGTATAACAACACTATAGGTCACCCACTTCGGTGGCCGCATGGTCTAAGGTGCTACTCTCACAGTAGACTAGACTGCTGATGACTGATATATCAAGGTTCGAATCTCGGTCAGGTGTACTAAGAGTTTGTTTTCCAAAATGGTTTTCCACGCAAATGCGGGTACATTTCCTCTAAATATAACTTTCCTAGTCCCTAAAACCATGAGCGTAGTTATTATATAATCGTACAATCCAAACGGGAAGTAAGACGCGGTGCTAAAAATAACTCAGGGTAGAAACCATGATTTTAATCGTACCTTTAAGTGAAAGGTTGTTGCATCTCGTGAAATATATCTGAAAAAAAAAAGTATTAGTGAACATAAACTAGCTTAAGTGGCCAGATGGTCAAAGGCTTCACTCTCGTGTTAAATTGGCCTGCTGAAGATGGGGAGATCTGTGTTCGAATCCCAGTCGGGTCTATTGAAAGTGATGTTTCCTACATGGTTTTCCATTCTCCTTTCACGCAAATGCAGATAGATTACTTCTAAAATTCTACAAGTATAACCTGATTAGATAGTAAGATGCGGCGATAAAAATAAATACACTAATTAATAGAAAAATGTAAACCTTAAGGGATTCTACAGATATTTCCACTCACAGTACTCTACGGAGGACTGGGTGATAGCACCCACGAACCACAGGTGAGAATATCCTCACTTATCTTTGCAGGGGATGTTGCCTGCCTGTGACGTCATGACAAGTCATGATATAATGTCCCATATTAATGCATTTAGTTTCAAATATATGACGTTGAAACAACCACCATAAAAGGTAATTCTAAAATAGTCTTACAGTGTCAATAAACTATTACTTTTATCTCGGAGTAGTTTTTTTTTTACCTTTTTCTTAGAAATCATCTAACCTTAGGCTATTTGAATTTGTTAAGAAAATGACTTGTAGAAATCTTCCTACCAGGTTTTAGGTAAAAAAAAAAGTCCGTGGTACCATATGTCGATCTAGAATAGGAAACAAGAAAAGGGTTATTTTAAAAAGCAATTCAATGTTTTCAAGGAGCAAATAGTATAGTGAGTATGTAAACTCGTCAGAAGAAAAGGGGAAGGATTATCATCAGATAAACAAGAGGTCTGGCAGGGTGAACTGCTCATTTTCTGCCTTCTCTTTCTAATTCGTACATTGGCATCTAAGTGTGTTAGCCTTTAGAGTGCTCAGGTGTATCAAGTTTAGATGCAATCCGCTTAGAGAAATAACTTTGAAATCTCCAAGTAGGCAACGACGTTAAGGATATATGTAATACCTCTGACAAGACATCTTGTAAATGTGAGGAATGCCAGGCCTCCACTGTGGTTCGGATTCCACGTTAAACTGTAGGTCCTCCATTTCATCTCACAATCACCCTGCCATTACACATTAGCGTAAGTGCGTATAACCCGAACGGGTAGTAAGACGCGGTGCTAATAATAATAGATATATGTAATACCCTCTTTGCTCTATCACATAATCCCTAAGACCCTGAATAAAAGGATTGGCGAAACTCAGCAGCTTGTTGTAGGACTATGCAAGCTTCCGGAAGGTGTTCTTGATACACAGCATATCTAAGTCTCGATGCAATCCTGTTACAGACGTACCGGGTAGGCCTACTACAACTCTCGCTCCAGCCTCACCGATGAAGGTGAAATTTAACTTGGTCATTAATTAGATTGCTACGTTGTTCCTTTGTCTACTATTTACTACGTGTTTTAGATTTATGGTCGACCTCGCCGTTCTTCGGATAAAGTGCTCGTCTCAGGACCCGATATTTGTCAGTTTGAATCCAGTCGAGGTCAACGTTTTTTCTTGAGAGATAAAAATTCGTAGTACAACTTCCTTTGGAGCGGAAGTAAATCCACTGATCCCATGTCGGTTGTGACATGTAAAAGAATCTTGGAAGGTATGTGAAAATACCTTTCCTGCCAAAATTGGTAGGCCCCTTCGCTCTCGCTAATAGAAATTCTCATGTGCTAATATATGTCGGTTCAGGACGTGCAGAGAATTATTAAATAATAAATACAATTTAGCACTGTGAAAAATTATTTGATAAAATATAATAGTGTATGGGGTTAGGCGAAGTTTAGAAGAAAGGAGCTATATTCTCCGACAAAATGTATTTTCTTACCCTTTCGTTACTATTGGTTGGCTTGGTCATTGCTCTGGGCCACCCCTTGGAAAATTACGCTCCGCGGGTTTTATGCGGCACATCACATATTTTTATGCGGTACGCAAGCTAAATCTTTGTTTCTACGGAAGAAAGTAGTGCTAAATATACCAGAATTAAAAAATCTATTTTTATGGAAGTATATCATATAGTTGTTATTTAACACACTGATGAACATTTATAAACAGTTTTAAGAAACTCAACTATTAAATTTACACCTGACATTAAAGAAATGATAAAAGATTTAAAAAATGCGTTTATTACATTATGTTCTGTTTTATTAGATAACAGCTTACTTGTTTTTATATATTGTCTTCATACTGTACATTTAATTATATTTTTTTAATTTAATAAATTGTGTCTACTAAAAATATATATCTTATTGTGCGGCTTATTCTTATATTTAAGCTCTCAACCCTTTAGCTAAAAAAATTGTCTACATTTTTTCTCTAGGTGAAGTAAAGTATAAAGGTGGGAGAACCGGGTAATGTTTGCAAACCGAGTTCCTCGAGGCTCGTTCATAAGTTTGATCCAAGCTCTAGAATTAGAGGGATTCAATACAAAATAAAACAAAGTTAATGTTACCAAAAATTTAGAAAAATAGAAGTGCGAAGTGTAACGATATTATGTTTTTTTGTTGTGAAACATATTACAGTACACAACCCATCTCCTAGAAGGAGGGTAATCCCACTGTTCTCCTTCAGTGACCAATTTAGTTTAAATGCGACGAGGACGAAGGCTAAGTTAAAAAGGGCAACAAAATTATATATATATTCTAAAACCTAAGGATAGATGGCATAATTATATTAGTGAAAAAATTCAAGTCTTAACGAAACTTTGCTTTTATTTCATTTAACCTTTTATTAAAGAACATATCGCTTCTGCAAAACATCTAAGCATATTCATATTTCTTATTTATACAATATCTGTAAAAGCAGAATAATAACAATCTATTATTATTGTTTTTAACAAGACTTTCAAAAATACGTGTATTAAATTTTAATGTCTAGCATTATAAACATGGCGTATTCCAATATAACAAACGTAAATGAGAATTTTAGCAACGAATTATCTTAGTGCAAGTCAAAATTGTAACAACAGTATAATAGTTCCGTAATCGCCCCATTAAAGATCAACCTACGCGTGGCGTCTACACAAATTACGGAATCCTCCAATATTTAGAAAGTCAAAATAAACTTAGATATTCTTTCATTAAACTTTAAGGTTTATTCCTAACTTTATCATAAAGAAACATATTATTAATCTCTGCCACGTTCAATAACTGTGCAAAATAATTCCAAAGTTAAATACATAATGTTAACTATACAAGAATAATTATTAACGTCCCGCATTCCAACAACTAAATAATGAAGGCCTAATATTATAAACTTCTTAATATGGATATTAAGACAACACGTTTTGAAAACATACTCTTAAGGTTAAACAACTGAATCCCCGTTGATAAACAAGATTTGACTAACATTAAAAAAAAACTCGCATTAAAACTTTCCCCACATTACTTTGTATTTTAAGTAAAGTCCTACTTGTCGTAACATAAGCGAAGTTATTTTAATATTTAGTAAAAAGGAATGAATGTTCATCTAAGACGGTAAATAACAATAAATATACGTAGAGCCAAAAAGAGAATTTAGAAAATTACAATAATATTTAAATTAAAGCCGAACAAGAATTTCTCCTTACATTATATGAGTCTGTATTTGAAGCCTAAGCTTCGTCAATGTCCGAGCCTAATCCAAGAGTGGCTGCTATCTTGGTGAACAGTCTCTTATATGGCGCAACTATCGAACACTCGAGAAGGAATTACACCAAGGTGGGGATCACAGAATTAACACACATGGGAAGGGGGGGGGTGCGCTGGATTAGATGCGTTGAGAACATTCTATCAAGGCCACGGCTATTCTACGCTGTTCTCGGCGTCCACGTTGTTCCTGAGGCTAGTGGTGGCGCGTAGCGGCGAAATGCTGCACTAGGATCACAGCGCTTAGTTGTTTTACTGTTGATATCGTGTGTGGACGTCCTTTTCCGCATGCTCGTCCGGCTGGTGAAATTGGGTAAGCGCTGTTCTTGTTGACTATCCCGTTTTTTTGATGCCTTGTAGCAATAATTGCTACAAGTTTATAAGAACAACATTTGATGGAGCTGTGTGGGTCCCTGATAGATTCCTTTTGAAGAAGCGCTATTAAAAAAGTGGTAATTTATAGAGTTGTATGGGGACATAACATGTTTACAGTAGGAATAGATGTTGGTACATAAGTTTATTTTACATCCGTTATAATAATTATGGCATTACCTAGAATTAAAGTATTCAGCTGATTAACAACAATTTATGGATCACGATTAACATATAGTGCACCTTGTATATGAGCAGTGGTGGCTCGTGGCTAAAATTAGTGGGGGTGCTGATCCAGGAAAATTTTAACCTTTGTTTTAAAATTGTGTAAAAAGGTAGGGAAAAAAACATGTATAAAAAGAAAAATTAATCAGGAAATTGATAAAATCTTAAAAAAACAAATAATTTTTTACTTACTCTAACCTAAATTGTGACATTTCAAGCTTGATCTATTCATTTAAAAATGAAATCCATTCTTCTTGTTCTAATTTGCGCAAAAAGGTTCAATAATTTTCTCCTTGATCTCTGGATGACCATTGAGAAAATTTTTCTCCATTGAAAGTACTGCAAGCGCATTTAGTCTCTTTCTGTTAAATGAAAAAAACCGAAAAAAAAATGAATCAAATAGAATAGCTGGATGCAGAATTGTAATCTAATTCTACACTCTTCTACACTTTATCACATTCAGGAATATGGTACACGGTTTTTAAGCACAACACACGCTGAGTAAAAAAAACTTCCTTTTACTATCACGCCAAAGCCGGCACTGCGAAAGCAACAGTGCTCTCTCTACCTGGCAGTCCCACCTTCCTCTCCTATGTGCGCATGCGCATAACAGTCAAACACCATGTCGCTGGCACTGCGAAGCGCATAGTTCCATACAAAGATTTTTATATATTTTTCATAAACTGGGGGATGGCTACTGAAGTACTAACATTAAGCTTAAGGAATAGATATTGTACTACAAAAATAAAGAAAGCATTATAGAAAAAAGGACTCATATTAAATGTTATCGATAATATCGATTGGAAATAGGGGGTGCTGCAGTTTCGCAGTGCCTATACACGAGCCTCCACTGTCTATGAGCAATAGGATTTATATTTACAATCAGATGAATAAAGTATTAATACTAGCTAATTCTTATCTAGATATTGTACTACACAGTATTTATTATATAGTTGTTGCACATTTCCACTATGAATTATCCATAGGAGCTGTATTTGCTATTATTGGGGGATTTATTTTATTATATATTCTATCTAGGCCTATAGGTTTATCATTTAATTTAAGATGATTAAAAATCCAATCTATCGTTATATTTATTGGAGTAAATACGACCTTCTTCCATCAACACTTCTTAGGATTAGCAGGTAATCTGACTATCCAGATACTTACACAATATGAAACATTATTTCATCAATCAAATCATTAATTTCTTTAATTGGAGTTATATTATTCATCTTAATTTTATTCCATCCAAAAAAGACCCTATTGAACACACCTATTAATTAAATTCATCCAAACTTTGGATGTGGTAAGAGTGATCTTTAACAGTACCACTTTTTTTAGTATCTATGTCCGTATTAGCCAGTTCAAGATTACGACCCTTTTGTTTTGTTCATATTTAGATGTACTCATGTAGTTTATTGTCCCGCCACGAGGATTGCGGTTACTGTTTAGTAGTAAAACGTGTTCAAAGGTTTTTGTTACCAAACAGATGTAGTCTAATGATAATTATGTTTTCATAGCTTCAAAGTTTTATCCAAGATTTTGCACATCTCATCAGGTAGAGCATCTGTCAATTAATCCAAGGGGCAAGGATTTAATTCATGGCAGTGATAAAGATAGAAGGAATAGAAAAATGGACTGGTAAGGCTTTAAGTGATAAATTAACTTTCTGTTTTATTAGGTTGTGTTTGTTCAAGAATTAACCTGGGGCAGGATTCATTTTTATTTGTAAAACATAAGGCCGGTCGTATTGATGCCTTATTCGGAGTAGGAATGAGGATCTTAGAGCACTGATTCTCCAACAGTCGTCCACGGACAGGTGCCGGTTTGCAAAGCAATTTTAATTGTGGGCCTGGTTGTATTTTAGGAAGGCGTGAGATAATAACTATATCTTATTTTTTTGCAGAGAGTAAATTTTTGTTTTTAAATAGTTCAAATGATTAGTTAAACAAGTTTATATTCGTGGGGGTAGCTGAATACTCTGAAGTAGGATTAGATAATAATTACAAAAACACGTAATTCACGTAATTGAGGTGTACAGGTTTGGTATATACTCCCCACTTATATATATTGAACATGATTTAGGCCTGTTGAGAAAAAATCTGAGCTTGTTCCCTAATATCTGTACCTTGCTGTTATATTGTACGGAACCGATGATTGTACTGGTTCGTTACTTAGAAGAGACTATAAACCGCTGGCTTAGTGAAAGCATATTAAAATTAGTACCACATGCAGGGAAAATGGAAAAGTCAGGCTCTTTTTTGAAGTCAGGAAAAATCCTTGAAATTCGGGGAATCTAACTAAGAATAAGAATGTTTGGCTAATTAAAAAAAACCCACCGCATCTAAACATTAAAACAAAATAAGAGATAATGTTTACTACATGTTAAAAAATGTATCGCCTGGATATGGCGTTTCAACAAGAGAGGGTTACAATGTAGACATACAGGACATTATGAGTGAAATGAGGATAGGAAAATGCGTCTCAGTGCCTAGATTCTATCCCTCTAAGGTGAGAGTGTAGAAAACGTGAGAAAATATAAGTGCTTTTGCAGTTTTTTTTATATCAAAGCATTTTTTCGCCAAAATAAATCAAACAATTCTTCAGTAGAAATATAGAGTTTAATTTTCTTCTCATGGTGACCTCAACAGTTGATGAATATCTTTCAAGGTTGTCTTGGAATTTAATGACAACTTTTTATCTTAATTAAAAAACTTTCTCATCTAATACTCCTATGATCATGGCATATATTAATTAGCTGTTGATATCACCATGTGAAGAAAATTAAACTTATGTTTCAACTAGAGAAATATTTTATTTATTTTGACCAAAAACAAAGATTTTTTGGCATATTAACTCCAAAAACACTTATATTTTATTGTGCCCCCTACACTCTCACCTTAGGACACCTCGGTCACTGCGTATATAAAATATGCCAAGCGCCTACACATTAATTAAAAGGTTGATATGCCAGTTTTGCTCGTGGGATAATCAGCTGGATCACTGCCTGGTTCTTTTCCCCTTGTATGTGAAAAGAGCTGTCATAGTCTTCAAGTGGGTTTATGAATAATATAGAGTATGTTCTTTACCGATAGGGGGCATGGGTGGGGAGTGAAAGGCTGATATTCACCTTCTATTGTCAACTTATGGATAGGCCTAGTCTAGATCGTCATCAGTACCTGTGAATAAAGTGTTCAATACCCTTGAACTCACTAGAGGATGCATCGGTCTTTTGTAATTTCTCTCCCTGTCCCAAAGAAGAGGAAGAATATTTAACTCCCCTCATCCCTTCCCCTTTCCTCCTACCTGATAATAAAACTGGAATGATATTTCAAGAGGACACATGATGGGACAAATTACGTTTGGAAAATAATATATATTTCTTTCATTCACTTGCCTACTCATAACCTTAACTAAGCGTTAACAGCTTACAAATGGTTTGTCATGACGATAAAGGACATGTCATTCTTGTAAACTGGAAGAATAAAAATAATCTTAAAATACAGTTTTTTATTATTTAAAAAAAATCTTTAAACTAGATGACATTTTTCATAGTTTTCTTTGTAGTGGTTTGTGATATTGGGGTCACTATTTGCGCGTTGCGTGCTTTAATGTCAATATTTTACGCCTCAGCTGTTATTTAAGTGTGGAGTTTACTATCATGTCATATAATATTACAGAAATATTTTAAAAATACACTTCAGTTAACGACAGGACATTTTTAAATAACAAAACTACGTGTTGGGCTATTATATTTTATGACGTTATTTCCTCCCTTTCAGTTAGTAGACTACAAATAGCAAGACTCTGTGGGAATTTAATAATAGACGTAGTTTTTAGTTGATGAGTTCTATCAATGAATAGAGCTATTATGAACAGAAACTAAATCCACACCAGTGGTCACATGACTCAAGGTATTAGTCTCCCACTATACCTAATGGCCTGTGACAAGGAGGTCGAGGTTCGAATCTCAGCCAGATGCACCGGGTGTCATTTTCTCCCGAAGATCTTGTTATGGTTTTAAAACACCATCTCCACTCTAATAGGGGTACACTTTCCCTAAACTACTTTCCTAATATCAGGATCAGTGGTCAAATGGTTTAAAGCAGTGTTTCTCAAAGTGTGGTCCACAGTGACCTATCAAGTGGTCCGCAGGATACCAGAAAGTTCAATAATAACAATAATAATAATAGTGAATTAAAGAATGTTGTTCACATAGAATACAAACATTTGAAATGAAAAGAACTAAATATTAAACACTCACCCTTTGTTGTATTTGTTTCCTTGGGGGAGACAAGTCACATAGAAAAGGAAGTCTGTAACAACCTTAAGTCACAAATCTGAACAATTATTTATTAAAAAATATGAGCCTTAGAATGTTAAAAAATTTAAAAAAAACTAATTATTATTTACTAATTCAATGTATCTATGTATTTTTTCTCAATATTTATTGTAATAAATTAATTTGATCTTGTATTAAATAAAATTATATAAAAACTATGTTTTTCCTGTATATTTTACAACACCTCTCCCCCATATTCTATGACCACGGTCATCCAGTGTGCATAGCTTTCAGGGCTCGAATCCTAGTCGGGTATACCGAGGACTTTTTTATTCCCAAAATGGTTTATTAGTCAAAAATGGAGCTAGGTACATTTCCTCTAAATTATGCGTCTCTCATCCCTACCCTAATTAGTGTAAATATGAGGATAGCCTGAACGGGTAGTAAGACATAGTACACAAAATAATGTTTGTACAACAATGATCAGACTTCTGTGCTAGCGGCCGGGGTTCAATCCTCGGTCCCGGCATAGATTTATCTGATTACCAAACCCTTCCTTCACCTCTGAC
>CABFVX010004336.1:26838-67505 GCA_902151425.1 Timema shepardi | reverse complement strand
GGAATGGAATTGAAATCACAGGTGTATAAAGAATAGTTTTTTTTATAGCAAATTGGTAGTCTTTGTCATTAAAATATTGTGTTAACAATATTTAATTTTTTTAACTCTCATTCCCCCAGCTGGCTCACTAGCACACAAGCCTTCATAGTTTAAAAAAAAATCAGGCTAGAGTTCCAGAATTTGGCTGACAGTATTGTATCGTCCCTTAACAGACACCTCTGAACAGTGGATTGTTCTTTGTAACGGACAGTTTAAATTTTTCCGGCAAAATAACATTGGTTCTCAAGGTGAAACAACTTCCCAACAGCGGACTTTCTCGATGATGAACGCGGATGCTGCTAGAGACGCATATTTAGGCATACAAATATCTGAACAGCGGACAAATTTGAAAACACCGGTTCATATTATATAGTATTTTACTGTAGGAATTTCGCCAAAATGTGACCAGTCCTGCCTTCTCCCCCTATGGAAAGTTTCTAAAATAGCTTATGCAGTTCATAGTTGGAAAAATCGCTGAGTGAAAGGGAAATAATTATTAACTGAGAAAATTATACGTATCTTATTCGCTGACATTTTATGGATAGACAAAAGCATTAAAACTTAAGGAAACTATCTACCTAAAGGAGAGTATCCCATTTCTGAGGTACTCCTTATGGAAATGTCAGTTCTAAAGCTTCAAAACCACTAAAACCATATTCAAGCATCTTACAATGTTCTATTGCAGCCCTGTTAAATTACGACTATTTGTTTGAAAAAAGTTATACTTATAATTCTTATAAGCACAACATTTCACTTTAAACGTCGTTGAAAGAGCTAATTTTATCTTACCATACCATTATTTTAAACCTTAAAATATAAAGTAAGGTATTTAATGTTATAGTAATATGCTGTCAGATAATATCTCCGATTTGATGTTAACTATATTTTAGATTTAAAAAAATATATTCTTAAATAGCGACTCATTTCTAAACTTCTGACCACATCCCGGGCGCTAAGACAAACTATGCACCAGGGTCAATTAAAAATAATAATATTACAATTGTAAAAATTGAAAACAAGCAACTAGGCACCAGTTAAGCTAGGTTAATTTGATCTTTACGTGGTTTATTTAAATTGAAATTCTTATTTTTAATGGTAATTTTGTGTTGCGCCCAGTTGTCTTGGCATCCAATTTTACTAGCGCCCAGTTGGCCACTCCCAGTTGGCNAATTCTTATTTTTAATGGTAATTTTGTGTTGCGCCCAGTTGTCTTGGC
The DNA here is from genome assembly GCA_902151425.1 of Timema shepardi. Taxonomy (NCBI): domain Eukaryota; kingdom Metazoa; phylum Arthropoda; class Insecta; order Phasmatodea; family Timematidae; genus Timema; species Timema shepardi. The sequence continues at coordinate 66,250 of CABFVX010004336.1, read as the reverse complement.
ATCCAATTTTACTAGCGCCCAGTTGGCCACTCCCAGTTGGCGGCACCAAGTTGTCCTAGATCGTACTAAAGATGATCGCATATATATATATATATATATATATATATATATATATATATATTTCTAAAAGGTACTTCTGTATATTTAGACAAATCGTGGTAAGACTGGGATTATATTCACGTATAGCGCTTAACTAATAGCGAATAGTGTTTAGCACATAGTGCTCAAGAAATTGTAACCCATTACTTTCAATTATAGCGTTCATAATCGATATATAGTGAATATATCACGATGTAAAAAGATAATTAAATTTTAACTCTTTTATGTGTTATGTTCAAAGCTCATCATAGAAAGCCATTTAACTTGTACATATAAGCCAAAAATAATGTGAGATTAGGCGCCAATTAATGGCTAGTATGTACAGAAGACGGAAATTATGTTCTTTTGTTCATGTTTAAAATACTTTGTAGCAGCCATACTTGTTTTTTTTTTATCAAGGTGGGAGTGTAGGGAACGTGATGCAGCAAAACTATATTTTGGCCAAAATAAATAAAATAGTGCTTCAGTAGAAACATAGAGCTACATTTCTTCATGTGGTGATATCAGCAAATCTTGAATATCTGTCATGAGCATGATATTAACATTAGACGAAAACATTTTTAGATGAAGAGAAAGAGGTGTCATTAAATTCCAGGACACCTTTGGCAAAGATTCAAGAATTGTCTAGGTCATCTGTTAAGAAAAATAAACTCTATGTCTGTATTGAAGAAATATTTGAATTATTTTGACCAAAAATAATATTTTGATACCAAGAAATGCAAAAATACTTACCTATTCTTGCTTCCCCGACACTCCCACTTAAATAAAAAAAAAATTTAGCGTCAAAGACAAGGTTTGTAAATAATATTTACTACAATATTTAATCATTATGATTAAAAAAGGGGAAATATTACGTCATGTTTGTTCCTGTTATTGAGATGTAGGTCTATCATAATATTCAAGACAATATTAAAGTCAGAATCAATTTAAAATCGGCCTATAGCCACCACATAAATTAGGTTAATTTTATGTTTCAAAATATATAGTTAAGTGAACGTTGTTTATCAAGTGGGCGTTCAAGTGAAGTATTTTTAAATAATTTATCTAGTAGAATAAAGAGTTTAGGCCAACATCTATTTTTTTTAAAAAAGCAGGCCAGTTTTACTTTTTGTTTTATTTATCTGAGGAATTTAGCGTGCACTCTCTGAACCGACTGGGGATTATATCACACACAAGAATTCTACGAGGAAGAGCGAAATAACCTACCATTTTTGCCGGGAAAGGTATTTCCACACACCTTCCAGCGTTCTTTTACATGCCACAATTGACATGAGACCAACGGCTTTACTTCCCCTCCGAAGCATGTTGTGTTACGGATTTTTTTATCACTCAAGAAAACTCCGTTGACCCCAGCTGGGTTGAATCAATGACCATCGGTTCCTGAGGCGAGCACTTTACTCCAATACCACCGAGGTCGACAGCAATATATTCAAGTGAGACGTAAGTTTCATTATAAACTGTTGAATAATTATTGTGTTCTTCACACTATGTACTATTCACTATTAGTTGTGAATTTTGAGCTACAGTAGCCCCACGGCTTCTTTGGTACTGACTGACAGCTCACAGCTGACAGCTAAAAACTTTGAAAAGTTACCAGACCAAATTATGTATCCCTACCTCGAACCATATGATCTGCAAAAACATTCATTTAGCAGCTGTCACTTTTGACGGTCAAAATTTAGGTATATACCTAAATGTTAACTGTGAGCTGTCAGTCAGCACCAAAGAAGCCATGGAGCTACTGTATGTATGAATATAAGCCTAGCCTGAGATGGAAATAGAAAGGAATATGAACGAACGGTTGTATCTGCAGTAGGATTATTTATGGCAGAAACCCTCACATGAGAGCTTTCTATCGTGAGGATTCTTCCCTTCCAAGATAAACAACGCTTGTTTACGATATAACATTTTTGTCGGTATGTTTATTGGAGGAGGCCGGGGTGTAGGGGGTTGCAATAGTGACTTGTCACGTGATTTAAACTAGTGATTCGAGACAAGGGGAGATCTTGAGGGACACGACATTCACTCGCCGATGACGACGACGACGACATGAAAGAAGCTTAAGGGCCGTCCTTAAGGTGGAATGGAAGAGGATGCGAGAAAAAGCCAGTGTTTTTCCAAAATAAATCAAATATTGCTCCAATGGAAACATAGTGTTTAATTTTCTCTATAAGGCGATATCAAAAGTTTTTGAATATCTCTCAAGGGTGTTCTGGAATTTAATGACAACTTTTTCTCTTAATTTAAAAAGTTTCTCATCTAATACCACTACGTTCATTACAGATATTCAGGAACTGTTGATATTAACATGTGAATAAATCTAAATTATATGATTGTACTGGAGAAATATTTTATTTATTTTAGCAAAAAAAAAGTTTTGCCATAAAAACGGCAAAAACACTAGCCTTTTCTCGCGTCCCCTTCTATCCCACCTTAAATTAAGTAATAAGACTTTATTTGATGGTTTTAGACTATCCCCTACCCCCACGTAAGGTATTGTAACCCTCCCTTCTACATTGTACGATTTGTTAAATTAGATTATTTTAATTGTTTAGTTATTTTTAGTAGAGAGGGGTCGAATCTACTATTTTACGAATCCGAATCTCGAGTACAAATCCAAATCTTGAAAAAAATTATGAGTATAGGAGTACATATAATTAATATAATATAAAATACAAATATTAACTAAATATTAACTAAATGTTAACATTATTTCTTATAATTAATTCATTATAACATTCATCGATTCAATAATGTGTTAAATTACTGATCTGGGGGTCTGGCTGTTAAGTTTACCGTATAATAATTATAAGTGATTAGTTCTGAACCACCAATAAGTAATATTGTAGCTCTAAAACACATTTAATTTTAAAAGTTGAACGATTTAAAAAAAAATTATTTGAGTCTCGAATCTGAAGTTTTCTCGAATCCTTGAATATCTAGTATTCTTAAGGATTCGAGGGCCCAACCCTAATTTTTAGACATAAGTATTGGTAATAAAGCGACTCACGTAACATTTTAAAATACTTTAATTGCATTAAAACTAATTGTAACACATTATGATTACATTAAATATAAGTGAATTTTATGATTTATATACACATATATATTTAGTTTTGTTTTGCCACATTTTTTTTAATATAAGATGTATTATGACCCTTTCGTAAGTAAACGTAAGAAAATACTGGATTCTCTTCCTCCAAAAAACCCTGACGTAATTTAAGTATGGCCCCTTACTTGTTCGTTCCATTCAGGGCCATTTTTATAACATCTGACACAGGTTATCACGCAGACAAAACAACAGACTCACCCTAAACTAGATTGCCGGTGAAGGAGAAGCCAAGGGTATAAGCTGAGTGAGCTTCTAGTAGTTTTTCCCACCCTCTACATTTGCTAATGCGGGTTTATTTCCCCTAAACCTGCATCGGTTGGAAAGCGAGTTAAGTTCCAAATTCATCCTGTCTGGTTGGCCTGTGACGGACAAGCCAGGGTTCAAATACGGGCTTGGCATACTGAATATAGGTTTTAATTATTGGTTTCTCAATCCATCTCCCCGTGAAAGAGGGTATATTTCCTCTCAATTATACCTTCCTCTTCCCCACCACCATTAGGGTGATTAGAATACCTAAGATGAAACGGGTAATAAGGCTTTGTGGGGGAAAAAAACTTGTTTTTGTGTGTGTGTGTGATTTATTCCACGGGAAAAACAACCATCGAGTTGAAGACTTGAAAGAAAAAAAAATCTGGCGAAGCTGGTACTTCGGGAGGAAGCCATATCCCATTCATTTCAGTCAATGTTCGGCCACTGTTTTTCTGCCAACGACTAGTGCTTGCATTATTCATAGAGTAGGGGGTGGGGGGGCGGGGGGTGAGATACGAAGTAGTTGGTTTCAATGTTCTTGTCTTGATTCTCTGGAGGAAATACAGGGATTTGAGGGAACTCACCTTTCTTTTTATACCATCTTGTAGTTTGTTTTTATCCCCCCCTTTTTTTTTTATAGTGAAGATGTGTGTTTCAAAAGGATGGTACTGGCGATACCAGTCAGAGAAATACATGGAATAAGATCAAAGTTGGATAAAAATATTATCTGCTCAATTACTCTCGTGAAGAAATCCACTTAGAGGTATAAAAGTTATTTTTAGATGTTATACGTACATGTCCACTTCTGTGTTTGGGAAATCTTTTAAAGCCCCATAGTTCAAATTGACTTACAGTCTAGACCAGGGAGGAGCAAACTACAGTCCGCGGGACAAATACGACACACCGGTGTGTTCAATTCGGCCCACGGAATACGTAATTTAATGTGTTGCGTTGTGAAGTAGGCTTTTTTTTAAACACAACAAAATAGAATTTTTATAAAACCATGTCAAAACCAACATTTATAATCTTTGTAAATCATACCCCAAAATATATGGCAATGTTCATGTTTTCAACCACTAAACTTAAGAAAAGGGAACTTAGAAACCGACTTAATGATAAGCATGTCTTCTCTCTTGAGAATAACCTCTTCACAGATTAACCGAGTTTATAAAAAAAATTGCTGGAAGCTCATTCACAGTTTCAATCTTACACTCCATTCTATAAAATTTCCAAACAAACTTAAAACATAATATCAAACCACTGAGGCATTTATGATTGTTTATGATTGTCGATATATTTAAACTTAATTATATCAGCCTCTTATATGTGTTTTCATTTTTTAAGTGAATTTTTGTTTTTATTTGGCCTTATTGTATCCTGTAAATTTTCATATCCCTGGTCTAGACAGAATGAAATTAATTTATCTTTGCTTTCGTCGAAATATTCCGAATAATGACAAACTATGACACCATACTGAATAAAATGAAGGACGACTGGTATGAATAATTTATAAATCTACGATAGTATAAAAAAACCAAGACCTTTGAATAATAATATTCACCTTCTTTATTTTATTTCAAAATAAACATAAATAATGCATACAATTAAGGATGTTTTATTTGAATGTTTTAATACGGCAAGCCGACTATATCTACATTAATGGAACAGGATGAAAGGGGTGAATTTTAAAATACTCGGGTATCTATTTGTTTTGATTAAGGATGTGGAAAAACTTGTACTCTCAAAGTACCCTTTAGGGGATAAAACATTTGACCCCTAGGGGTAGAGTAAAACATGCCAGTGCACACCAAACTTTGTCGGCCGAACTAGAGTTCAATTTTCATAATAACAACCTTTTAGAAAACACATATATTTTTGCCGCCAATATTGATAACACTTTACTATTTTATTAGTGCTATTTTATGGGTGTTGATATTATCTAATAAAAGTGACAGTTACATATCACATGACCTGACAAGTGAAAGTAGATCTAAATCTTGTCTAGCTGTCAGTAAACTCTTAACAATGAAAATTAGACTATATATATTTGATCATAGTCATGTCAGTCCAAGGGTAGGTTTAATATTGCTCAAAAATTACCTAAATCCAATCCAGATTAGTGATTAAAACATTTTTGTTTGTTTTTAAAGTTACTATCTGTTCTTCCTGTTTCTCTGATAAGTCTTGTACAGTTAATTTTAGTAATGCTAAGTGTTGCTGTCTAAGGTTAAGTTAGTAGTGTAGTGATAAGTTTGTTGGTTTCAGAATAAAACATTTACGTGTAAAATGAATTTAACAGTGAAAGTTCTAAATGAGTGTTACAGTTTACCAGACTAATGACCAGTATTTAAAATGAAACCATTAATTAGGCCTATCTAACACCACCTCAACCAACCATAAGACTATCTAACTCCTTGTTTGTAAAGTTCTGCCTACTGAGCTAAGGGTACCGGGCTCTATTCTCAGTAAGGCCAAAAAGTTTATCATCGGGGAAATACGAGCTTCCCCTTTCATAAATATAAATTGATGACCAGAAAACAGGTTGTTATGTCTCTTCTAGGGCTAAGTAATTTTGTAAGTCGTGTGAGGAAGCTAATCAGTTTTTTTTTTCAGAAAGTACAATTTAAATATTTCTAGTAAAAATACCAAAATAGATTGTTAACTTAATCTATTCATACATTCATTTATTCTAAAAGTGAACATGAAAATACTGCACTTAACAATCATCTAAGCAGTGAACAATCCATAAAATTATTTTTATTAGTTAATTTATGGATGTTTTGTTGTACTGACACATAAATACAAGTAATCAAAACAAAAATATATTAAGAAGCGTACAATTCACATCAAATTACTGAAACTATCATCTAATATAACTAAGAAAAACGTTAAATAATTCTGCAAATAATAGTTTAATATATTCCAAACCATTACCCCTATGTTTAAATAGCGTTGTAGTCCACCATAACGTCAAAAAAATTATGAATATGACCATTTCCCCCCCCCCCTACCCCCTCCACATAACAAAAAGAGAAGATTACTAACACGTGATTCTGAATTAATTTCTCCACGCACTATTCTCAAATTAGACTACTGTTCCCCCATAGAAAAAGAAAGATATTGTGGCAACGTGACTAGAAATAATTGAAATGGTAATGTTATGATATTTTTAATGTTGGGCGATATTGGCCACAAGGAGAGTCAGTTTGAAATACCTGCACCTTTTTTTCTCGTCATCGATGAGGTCGAATCTCTAGATTGAAGTTTGGGCTAGATTCAATGTATTGGGAACCATTTGAGGTCAAAATAAGTGTGATTATTACTACTCATTAAGTGTTTTTTTTATTAAATATTAAGAGTGTGCAGGAATGTTCAAAGGTCGCTTCTATGAGAACAAAATCTAGCTGTGGTTTCACTTGAAAGATAATTACAAAGTAAAATTTAGGAGATCATCGAACATTAAAATCTTAATTTTGCGATTCAAATCCCTTATAATAGAATCTGGCTGATACGACATTGGTTAATTTTAAAAATGGGATAATTCGAATTCACAATGATTTCCCATACGATTCGTATCCAACGGTAAAAAATAATATTTAATTCGAGTTTTAGAAATAAATATTTGGATTTCATTTCTAATTTCTTTTTAAGTTTGTACTAATTTTAAACCTAGTCTAACGAGCTTTATTAAATCAACCCCCAGCCCCCCCCGACACCCCCCATATGCCAAGAATGCTAAATAAAGTTATTGACGCATGGTAAAAGATAAAGTGCAGAATTCTGCACTGCGGGTGCGGAAGGGGGGGGGGGTTAGATTTCCTAGAATAAGATATATGGGTTGGCTCAGCTTTCATCGCTTCTGTGTGACAATTAAATCACGTGACTGATTTAAGTCTGCAATTATAGCATAATATGCTAATTTTTTTCAAGTTATAATATCTTGCGTCTAAGTTATTATTGTTTTTTCTTGTATGTATATAAAATTTGGAATATTTAAAATATTTTAAAGATGTCTCTTGAACTGTGGATTAAAGAAGTTGTGTTGTGTATTAATATATAGGGCCTATGTACACCGCACATTAATACCTACATTATTACATTAATACATTATAATTTAAGCGTATGCACTTAATTTAATGCTTATTCTTTGGCAACACGTCCGACTACCTTTTAAGGTTATACGCTTACATACTAATTAAGCCAATGGTATTAAGGATTAGAAATATCATATTTGGAAGAAGAGTAATCGCATTTGAGTGGATTGAGAGTGGAAAACCACGTTGTAGAAAACCCTCAGTACACCTCGAAATCCCCGTTTTCAGCAGTCTAATATGTTGCGAGAGTTACGCCCTTGACTATGCGACCACCGAAGTGGGTAGAAATGTTGTTGTTAGCACTAAATTAATCATTTGGAGGGATTTTGACAACCTCTATAAGTTATCCTAAAGAAGTATTTGTATGATAACGGTCTTGTACAATTAAATTCAACTTTTATCACTTGTGGATTGGTATGTTGTCATTAACTAGGATTATACAGGACTGGGACCTTAGTGAGCATGAAATAATTCTAACCATTGGATGGTGCGGTAAAGATGATTCGGTTTGAAGGGTATAAAAGTATCATGACAAAATAAACCTGTTTTAAATGTTAGATAAATGGAAACGAGATTGTGATGTTGATGATCTTTTACTTTACATACATTACCATTTACCAGATGTAATCTGGGTCAGTTTTTTATTAAAGCCATATATTTTTCCCCTGCCGGTTTGCTAGGTCTGTCGTAGCTTCATATGCCTTATAATCTAACTTAAGATTAGGACAGGCACAACATCCAGTCCCCGGCCGTTAATTCATCACTGTAAAAGGGTAAACCCACATTTCAGCCAATGATAAATATTTTGGCCACGCCAGGAATCGAACCCGGGACCCTTAAATCAGTAGGAATACACGCCACCGACTGAGCTAAGGTGTCGGATTGTTGATGGCCTATTCCACAGAAAGTGTCTGCCCACCATAATCAAAAATTTAAGTTAGGCCTATTAAATACCTGTTTTGACGTTTGTCGCAACATGATCGGCTGGCAGAAATACGTGGCCACGCAACATTATCCCCCCTCTCTCTCTCTCGCTCTATATATATATATATATATATATATATATACACATATATATGTCTAAGCTACATAATTCATAGCCCAGTTTTTTGAAAGATCAGCCAATAATAATGTACCGTTACCCAGGGGATGCCCGAATTTACTAATCGTACATCCTTTCCATGGAGGCTCTTTCTATCTCCTGATGAGATGAGGTGATGGTGATAGTGAGTATGAGGGTGTGGATCTTGTCGAAACATTTAAACCTAAATTAAGCCTAACTAACCAAACCATGATGACCGTTGGGGTGATTCCCCTGTCAGGGAAAATAATCGAGGCCCCAGCCAGGAATCGAGCCCGCGATCCCTAGGCTCGTAACCAGATGCACTAACCACTACTCCAATGGGCCGGTTACGTTCTTCTATAAACAGCTACGGTATGTCAAGTACAATTTATATGGCCTACATTTTTAAAACGCGAGGAGAACTTTTATTATACGTTTTACTTATGTTTCTTTGCGTTACACTAACTTTAATTTTATTATGGCCCTGGCATAATATTGTTCAACCAGAAGGATAAATGAAATGGTTCATCAGTGCAGTGCGTCCATAGATTGTTGGCGGCTCCGAATCAAACTCTAAGCGAGCGTCACCAGATGGTATTAGATCAAAGCCATCAGTGTAATGTGTTCGTGTTTATTAGTTGATTAACATGACAGGGCACTCCACTTGGCGGCTGTCATCACCTACACACGAGGGTGGACGAAGGGTCGTGTTTAAGGCAACCCCATCAGATCCTTGCATTGAAGCGACCTCACTATGATGGCGGTAATAATAATATTGCATGTTTGGGCTACATAATTCGTAACCCAGTAGTGAAAAGATTAGCCAGTACTAATGTACTGTTACCCAGAGGACGCCCGAATGTACTAATCGTAGATTCTTTCCGTGTAGGCTCTTTCCGTGTCTCAATGAGATGAGATGATGGTATAGAATCAGTGGAAACACTTAAAACTAACTTAACCTAACCCTGGTTACTGTTGAGGTAACTCCCCCTTTTGAAGGAAATACTCAAAGTACCAGCCAGGAACCGAACCCAGGACACCTATCCAGGTGCACTGACCACTACCCCACGGAGCTGGTTACTGGGGTGGTTAATAGCAACGACAACTCTTGTACAAGCTTACTATCCTATCACTCTGATTCTATTCATATTTTGTTTACATGTACAGTACATAACGTAATTCAACACTTAATTATACATGATTTTACCTTAAACCATAAACGCCCTCAAAGTTTAGACGCAGATTCTTAATTTGCTGAATCTTGCAAAAAATCTCAATTTTTGAAAAGAGGAATTCAACGATTTATCACCAGAGTGAATTATCTGCATACATACACTAATGGGGTGTAGATGGGGAATACATAGAGGATGTGTAATTTCATTTGCGTGGAGATAGGTAAAAACAACATTTATAAAAAACTAACTCAATACATCCAGCCGTAATTCAAACCCAAACTTAACTGTCACCAACAAATCAGACAAGACGAGGCGAGGCACATTTTATTTATTTTAATATTTCGTAAATTAATTGTGATGATACCCGCCCATATATTCACAGCAAGCTTCTCTTGGTGGTTGTGAGAAACGGTAGCATGGGGGTTCTGTTCAGCCCAAACATGGCTGTCACTGCTATTGAAGAAGTTATCCTCCGGTGAATGATCCTCATCCGTGTACAGTGCTCTGCTCAAAGAAATGGGGTTTGTTCAGACAACGCTGCAAAATCCACTGATGGCGTCTGCAGATAGGGGTGTGGAGAGGCTCCTGTCGTGGGATTCAAGATTAAGTTACAAGGTGAATAGAAAAGAATGCTTATTTCAGCGGTATTATATTAGACTTACCTATTTTCACCTGACTCAGGATGACCTCAGAGGACATACATTTAGCACTGCATCTTACTACCTGTTCAGGCTGTAAGCATATGTACTAATTAAACCAATGATCTAGAGATGAGGAAGATTGCATTACGGGGAAGTATACCCGCATTTGCGTGGAGGGAGATTGGAAAACTAATTTGAAAAACCACCCTCAGTACACCCAACCGTGATTTGAGCCCCGATATTCCTGTAGTCTAGTCCAACACGAGAGTGAAACTTTAGACCATGCGGCCACCGAAGCAGGTCGATTCCTATTCGAAAGTGGTTCTACCTGAGTCCTTCCATAAGATCCCTAAAATTGTTATCTAACCTTTTGAATCACCACTCCTGTATCCTCCAATATACCTGTAGGGCTTGTTATTTCATATCAAGGCAGAGTGGTTTGACTCCCGAGAATAGACATGAGCTAGACTTAGAAAAACACGCGCTGGATGAGCTGTCCTAGACAAAACTCTACGCTACGCCAGTTTCAAACTGGATATAGGAAATTAAATTAATGGAACCGTGAGAAGAAGAAGAGTAATAAATAAGTAGTAATTTTTTTCTATCGGGTATAGGAGGAAGTGAGGACTGTAGGCTCATCTCTAAATGATTCCTAGAGGGTAATAAATGAGTTTGTCCCCGTGGTAAGCGGCAGTATGTTCCCTAAGGGCTGTCGGAGCTGTGGTAAGGGGATGGACCCTCTTAAGTGCCTCACAGCACGAGCTCTTGGAGGGAATATCTAACACGCCCTACGAAGTCACCACCCGCGGCCATCTTGTCAAGGTCGGTATAACACTGTCATATTTATTTATAAAAAATAAACCTAGTTATTAAAATAAATATAATGAGGGATTAAATAACCAAGCTATTATATTTTAGGGTTGTGCTAAGCTTCGACTCGGCTTCGAAACAAATGTCAGCTTCGACTTCGCTTCGAAAATAATTCCGGCTTCGAAGCTTCGTCAATAAAATATTGACAGCTAAAATACTCGATTTATGGTCATTTATTGCCATTTATATATAATATAAAACAATATTTATTTGGCAAAAATCTTAAGTAATTAAATTGTAAGTTGTAATATAACTTGATTTATTAGATTAAACAAGAAATATTAGTAACAATAAATACAACCAAACATTTTCTAAGTAATTTCAATAAATAAAGTTTAATAAACAACAATATAGTATATTTTTCTAGTGTAAAAAAACTAACAAAAAATATTCGAACTTCGATTCGGCTGCGAGAATATCTCATATATTCGATTCGAGTTAGCTTCGGATTGAAAAAGTGGACTTCACACAACCCTATTATATTTGATAGTTACGGTTATAGCCTTATCTATTTATCATATTCATTGAATTGAAAAATTATCAAATATAATAGCTTTGCTATTTAATCCATCATGAACTGCACATTCGTACATTTGTCTATGTACATTTGGCAGCGTGAAGCCAACTACCGAGTCTAGGCTGATTGGACTATCTGATAGCTCGTGATAATTGAACACACATGTGTAACTGACGATTTCCAGACGTCCATCAGAGACTCTGCCTTAAAATATAAGTAAGGAATGACCTTGGGCACGGGACGATTCCTGCATAACTCAACGGTTATAGCACTTGGCGTACACATCCAAAGGTACAGGGGTTCAATTCCCATGTCAAGGTTCGTTTTTTTAAATTTAAAGAATATGATATTAAAAATAGGTATGATAAAATATTACCATAGGCAGTTTCTGATTATAGATCTTTCATTACACAAGTAGCTCTGGAAACAGTATACCTTGCTCCCTCCGTGCGTTTAAGTTTAAGAATTTTTAACGTAAGCATTTCTTCGAGTACAAATTTAAAACGCATTCAAACTATCATGTAGTATAGTTTGCCAATGACGAGAGATTCTGTATTCAATCCCCGACTGGGTGCTTTTTTCTAAATATTTTCCCGCTATAACTTCACGAAAATGTGATTACATTTCCCCTAAAACTTTATCTTCCTCATCCCCAAGGCCGTAATCAGCCAATAATTTCAGGGCGGTTTAGTGAGCCGGAGGCTAGAAAAAATTATAAATGATAAACAGTTCTAGAAGCTAGATATCAGAAGTGTTTTTTTATGGCAACATAGCCCCCCCTAACTGCTGGAGGCTAGGACAAATTCTAAATGATAAACAGTTCTAGAAGCTAGATATCTGAAGTGTTTCTTATGGCAACATAGCCCCCCCTAACAGCTGGAGGCTAGGACAAATTCTAAATGATAAACAGTTCTAGAAGCTAGATATCTGAAGTGTTTTTATGGCAACATAACCCCCCTAACTGCTGGAGGCTAGGACAAATTCTAAATGATAAACAGTTCTAGAAGCTAGATATCTGAAGTGTTTTTATGGCAACATAACCCCCCCCTAACAGCCGGAGGCTAGGACAAATTCTAAATGATAAACAGACACAAAATCTCAATAAAGTCTTTTTAATGGTAAAATAACGCCCTAACTGCCAAAGGCTGGGAAAAATTTCTAGATATTAAACACCTCTAGAAGCTCTCTGAAGGGATTTTTATGGTAACACAGCCTCCTGATTTGTATTTGTATCTTAATTTTGATATTTTTTTAACCATAAATAAAGCCATATTTATTTTGTTCATAAAACTTTGGGGGGTTCGAACCACCAGCCCCCCCCCCTCCCCGACTATGGCCTTGATCATCCCTACTCTATTAACGTAGTTAAATGCGTATAACATATTACGGATGGGTGGTAAGACACGGAGCAACACTATGCAATTATATTAAGAAACATTCTGAACCACTGACGAACACAATTTAAAGTTGCGTAACCATTAAAACTGTCGAAATCATGACTGCGTTAATTGCCTCTTTTTTTAATAACGAAGACTCACTACTAACAGTTATAAAAACACAGACATTCTGAAGGTTATTTTTTTTTGTTCTCACCTCACGTATCTCATTTCGGAACCTAAATGAGCCTAGAACGTATTTTGTACCCCATCTTCATGTGATCCTGAGACGCGCTAATTAGGAGAGTGAACTGATGGGATTACTCCGTGACGTCATACCCTTGGTTAAAGTAGTTTCTAGGGGAAAGCGACTTTATAGGACGCTTCACACCAACTTCTAAAATATTGTTAGCATATATACATTATTACAAGTAGATGGTCAAAAGTAATAAGGCCTGCTGCTAGGTTTTGATGTGTTACAGAATCAGAGGTCCCGGGTTCGATCCACAAAGCGTCCATATTTCTCTGTGAGTCAAAATCAGCCTCGCGAGGACAAATGATGAGCTACTTGAATAAATAAATAGCGTCTCCGGTCTAGATGTTGGCGTTGTTACAAGAGGAAGAGCTATTATCAAATTTGAAGATAGGGTAACCTGATGGTCTACGGGTAAGGTGTCAGACATCTGTGCTGGCGGCTGGCTGGGGTTCAATCCTCGGTCCCGGCACAGATTTATCTGATTTCCAAACCCTTCCTTCACCTCTGACAAGACGTGTATTAATCACAACTTGTGAATGTATGGAATGCAAGGCCTCCACCGTGGTTCGGATTCCACGTTAAACTGTATTTCATCCATTTCATCTCACAATCACCCTACCATTACACATTAGAGTAAATGCGTACAACCCGNGGGGGGGGGGGGGGGGGGGGAGTGGATATATGATTGTGTGGGTTCGTAATTGACATTCGGCTTGGGTTTTTGTGGTTTTTATTTGTACTACTATGTCTATTACAAAACGTGATGTTGATAAGAGATATTAAAATATATGAGATAATTTAACATACTATTTAGAAGCTCGTGACAGAACGAAGTATTGCAAGGAATAACCAATGGCCTGACTGACCTTTAGGTGCTCGTGCATGTTTGATGAACCCTGGTACCCTGGGCTCGAATGGTAGCCCTCCAATACAGTGGCTGATATGCCGGCGTCCTAACCCGCGTAGTTTCAAAAACGGGTGGCGGGACCCCCTTAGACACGATGGTGATTAGTCAGCCCTGTTAGCTGGATACATTACTTCTTATTCTACCTTCTGGCCTGGTTTACCGTGAGGAATGCTGACGCTCTGTTTATGTTGTCGGCGGATATGTTCTATTTGTTTACAAACTAATCACAACCAACACCTCGCAATACTCGTTTTATCACTCACAATACAGATCACAACAATATTAAACAAGCATGAATCTCAATTTAGGCCATGTGATTTCAATAGCAATAATTCAATAACTGTTGAGATTACGGGTTGTAGAAAACTAAACTAAACACTTCTACTGAAGTAGTATTTTATGTACTGTTCATAAATTATTATTTTTATATAAAATCTTCAAAAATACCCGTCTCAACTCACGTTATATTTCACCCACCTACTGGCGTGCGAAGACGCGTTGCAGACGACCAAAAATCACGCATTATTTAAAAAATGTTTAGTTATTTTGAAATATGACTCACACCCAAATAGAGGTGAACGATTATCTAAAACTCCCCAAAAGAATTAGAAACCTTACGTTTTAATTTCCATATTTTAAAAAAACATTTGAAAGGGTAAAATTAGTTAATTTTCAATAACGTGAAGTGTCTCAGTTATCTGATTAAGGCGAATGACGTAAACCTTGATCCAGCATAAAAAAAATCGCCTTCAATAAGCGTATCAAAATATTTTCAGATAATTGAGAATTATTTTATAGGTTTTGGAGCTCCGGAGCTGCTTATTCTCATAAGAACTACCACATATGTTCCATTAAGTAGGTGGCACCATTAATCAAATAAATTATATATACGTTGGTAATCGTGTTTATTTCTGAAAGCTAAAGCTTATTTCTTTATTTAGTGTCTTAGACCATGTTTCAACTATCGAAGTGATCAGTGGTTAGTGGAATATACATTTATATTGCGTTTGATGCCATGCATCTTACTGCTCATTCGGACTGTCACTACTTAATTTAATTGTCAAGTTTGTACCTACCTTTGAATTTAATCTTAGGCCACTAACCCGCTAGCCCGTTGACACGGTGATTTAATTAGGGTAGTCATAACTGATGTAAGCAGAAAAATAATCATATTCACACCGGTGGGCACGCGGAAAAGGGCGTTAGTTCTTTCTTTGCACCACGTATTACTACCCATTCGGGTTATACAACTATGTACTAGTTACACTAATGTGTTAGGAATCAGGAAGATTTAATTGAGAGGAAGTGCATCCACATTTGTGTGGATGAAGAGTGGAAAACTATTTAGGGAAAACCACCCTCAGTGTACCCGACCGAATTCGAACCCCGATCTCCCCGTATTCATCAGTCTGATTGGCGGGTGACAGGGAGGTGGGGGTTCAAACACCAGTAGAGTGTGCAGAGGGGTTATTTTCCCTTAAATGATTTCTTACTCTCCCTACACGGAAATGAGGCTCTATGTCCTCTAAGTTCAACATTTTTTTAACCCTTCCCCGTTTGGGAAAATAAATAAATAACTCGGATAAGTGGTAAAGCGTGGAGAGATGAGAAATAAAAAAAAATCACATACATTGACGTGCGTATACTTTGATTCTATTACGAATTTACATTGGAACTCCTTTTAGGAAACAACAACTATTTTTGCAATCAAAATGAATAACATTTTACCATATTACTAGTGTTGTTTTAGAGGTAGTATTATTTACAATAATTAATATCTATCTAAAGTGACCGCTGCAGCTTACATGAACGGAAGTATGAAAACGTGAAATTAAGTCTTGTAACTTTATATAGCTGCCAGATATGTCCGTTCGCGTGAAAATAGGGGTAGAGGTCAATTACAACTACTATTTGTTCTTATAGGGCCAAAATATAGCCTAGTCATAAGTTATTTTTGCCCAAAACTTAAGGTATAGTCCTAATTTCACACACAACACAAACTGTCAAGCAATTATTGTTGACAAAGATACGTAGGCCTACTATTTGATGTATTCTACAAAATAAAAAGTAACAAAAGATACATTAATGTCAGTAATTGAATATTACAAGCTCTTCTTCTTTTTTTTTTCTGAAAGGCTTAACTACCGTGAATATACTCTGCCTACCTCATTTATGTCACCTCGTCCAGCCCAACTATTATTTACTCATTGTTCATACATTTAGTAAACAAGACAGCTGTAATGCATCCGCACTAAAATATAGTTACCATGTCATGTAAAAATGAGTCAACTTCACTTCAGAAAATAAACACTTCTTTTATTACAAGAGAACACGTCTCCAAATCTACGAGATACGGCTGGTATTAAAGTTGTCATTATTTAAACGGTCGTATATTTCGTGTCCCGCGAGTAAAGGGAAGGGTGCTGTGTGGGGAGCGGTGAAGTGTAGATGAAGGTAGTAATAATGAATAGTTAGTGTCCCCAGATGTTATATGGACCTCCCGCAGAGATCAAAATAATGACTGCTATTCAGGTTTCCTTTGGAGTGGACGATTTGGGTGGGGAAAACTCACAGCAGACACTCACCGTTGTGCGCATAGACCAAAGCGTTAGTCTCGCATTGTTCGGTTCTCCGACGGCACAAAGGTGGGCGTTTGAATCCCAACC
Source organism: Timema shepardi (assembly GCA_902151425.1). Classification (NCBI taxonomy): domain Eukaryota; kingdom Metazoa; phylum Arthropoda; class Insecta; order Phasmatodea; family Timematidae; genus Timema; species Timema shepardi. The sequence continues at coordinate 49,225 of CABFVX010004336.1, read as the reverse complement.
GAATGGATTGACATTTCTTTTTTATGAAGTTGTTTCCAACTTTTTTACCATGCAAATTCGGGTGTACTGCTTTTAAAATTCTACCTTCTCCTCCCCTACCTCAATAGCGTAAATATTTAGAAATCCCAGACAAGAAGAAGTGTACATCCTTAAACTAGGCTAGGCTTTTTTTTACGAGAGTATGATTAGGGGCTCAGTATTTTCTTATGAGGGAGGTCGGAAATATATCTTACTTAAGGTTATTTATCAATGTTAATGCTGAGACAAAGTCTAAAAAAAAGTATGGAACTCCGCACGGACTTTCTCACTCTATTGTTTAAAATTGGAGATGTTTACTCAAAACTCGTAATATATGTGAAACGAAATAATATACACTAGCAAACCCAAGCATACATTGCATTATATTTATGTAAAACTTTTTGCGTCCCGGTTTTATATTCTATAATTTTATTTTTAAAGAATTAATGTATGTTTGGACCGATAAAAAAAGTTCCATATTGCCTCCACAAGGGTCAACATTTCGTATTAAAATTTCGACTTCCGGTATAAATTTACGATATTTTATTAGGTGTTGTAAATCTTCATGCCATCGCATTGCTATTAAATTACTCATTTTTAAATTTTGACCTATAAAAAATGTAAATATTGACTATAGAGTTTTAAATGGATATAGATCATTGTTGTACAAACATTTCTTCTAAGAAGTTAAAAAAAAATAACATAAACTTTTTGAAAGACTTACTTATATTTAATTACTCTATGGAGTTGGAGAATTATTGCGTTAAAACTTAAGTAGTACCTCTTTACAACTAAAGCTCACAAAACTGTATTAATATATTTGCCAACATCTCAGAAACTGTTGGTTTTATAAAAATATATTTGATATAAAATTTTTTAATTTTTAATCGTACTACAATTTTGCAATGATAAGTTATTTAGTATCTCAAATAGTTGCGGAGATACGGAAATTTCCGCTTCTGTAAAGTAGCCTAAAAGTTATTTTCATGGGAAAATGAAAATAGCCAGTTTATTTATAACCTTAATCAACGCCTAGATACAAATTTTAATCAAATATTGCTTCTGTACAAATATAGAGTCTAATTTTCTTCACATGGTAGTATTAACAGTTAATATACATTATAAGAATAGTAGCATTAGATGACACACTTTTTAAATGGAGAGAAAAAGCTATAATAAAATTCCAGGAATTCTTTGACAGATATTCAAGAACTGTTGATATTTACATTTGAAGAAAATTAAAGTCATATTTGATTTATTTTAACCAATAAAATGTTTTGATATAAAAACTGAAAATAACCACACTGGAGTTCCCTACATTCCCAACTTAACGATTGACCCCTCTCAACAACCAAAGAGAAGGAGGCAATTCTTAAAATGTAGGCAGAATTAACATTCGAAATAAAACGTAAAACTGTTTCGATGACATATGGTATTATGTCATTAAAGTATTTTAAGGTATAGCCTAAGCTATTATTAAGAAATATTACATAATTAGTGGCGGCATTCTAATTGGCCCACTTTGGGTTTTACATGAGACGGTGGGGGGTCAAGTAGGTAAGTGGTATATTCTTATTGTTTGTGAACAAAGAATTTGTAAGAGGACAGAGTAAATGTAGTTATTAACTAGTGGAAGTACTCATTACCATGACCTACCTCAACGTTTCCTGATATGCTGAATGGTTCTCGCTTAGAAGGAAGTGGGTAGAAATGGTTTGGGAGGTCCCCTTCAAAGAATTCATGAATAATATTACTATATTAAATTATATGCTTATTAATACATTGGGTATAAATAATTGAAACCTTTTAAAATTGAAACATCATTACCTCTATCTAAAGCATTTCCTTTACAAGTAGATCCTAAAAACATTTGACTTGTTTCCAACCCCTAAAGACCACATCCCCACCCTTGCCCTCCAAAGTATTGCCTTTACAAGTAGTTCCTAAAAACATTTGACTTGTTACCAACCCCCAAATACCACATCCCCACCCTTGCCCTCCAAAGCATTTCCTTTACAAGTAGTTCCTAAAAACATTCGACTTGTTACCAACCCCCAAAGACCACACCCCCACCCTTGCCCTCCAAAGCATTTCCTTAACAAGTAGTTCCTAAAAACATTTGACTTGTTATCAACCCCCAAAGACCACATCCCCACCATCAACCTCCAAAGCATTTCCTTTACAAGTAGTTCCTAAAAACATTTGACTGGTTTTCAACCCCCAAAGACCACATCCCAACCCTCGCCCTCCAAAACAATTTCTTCACAACATCATTCCTATAACCCGAGCATTACTTTTCAACCCCTAAGCTTATGATACTTTCGAGTTCGATATCAGATGATACATAGAACCTTTTTTTTTTAAATCACTGCGTATTGCCATTTAGGTAAAACCACCATCAATAGAATTGACCAAGATTCTAGTTCCAATCTCCCCGTCATCAGCAGGCCCATCTAACACGAAAGCAACGCCTAAGACCATTCGACCACTGAATATGCCTATTGTATATGTGAATACTAGGGCTGGAATATTTATGATATATCTCACTTTTATTACAAACTTAATTTAAGTGCTGACAAATTTATTAACTTAAAATATTTTGAACTTTCCCTAATCACAGAAATTTTATTTTTATTTGCATGCAATTGCCTATTTAGGTTTTTTTAATGTGAAGGCATATTTGAACTATTTTTACGCCATATAGTGCATATTTAAAATTTAAAAATAAAAGTACTTACTTATTTTTTCAGCAGCGCGTCTTATTACCCGTTTGGGTTATACGCTTATGTTCTAATTAAGCGATTAGGAATTAGAAAGGTTATATTTAGAAGAATTGTACCTGTATTCACGCGGAAAGAGTGAGTGGAGAACAATATTGGAAAAACCACTCTAAATACACCCAACGGAGATTAGAGTCTCTACCTTTCCATCATTTGCAGTCTAGTCTACTACGAGAATAGCGCCTTGGACCATGTGGCCACCAAAGTGGGTGGTATAAAAGTTGACAGCAAAAAATAAATGTATTCGTATTTTGTAAAAGCTACTTTATACCAGGGCTCTGCTATTATATTAGTGCGAATAAAATAATGATAATAGTCAAGCTGTATTGTAACAAAGCTAACCGACAATTTGTTTGTTTTGATGGCTACCTTCCCACCGCAGTTCTATTATAGGTTCATCCTCTTCCACAAATATTCAAACTAGGCTAGCGAAAGTGTTTGAACGAATTAGTTTTTTATTTGTTCACGGTTTTATAGGAATACGTTGATCACTATGGCTACTGACGACTTAATATAAAAATCAGGTGTGAAGGAGATGGTTTTAGAACAAGTGTAGCCACATTAGTGGGAAGAAAGGATAGTAAAATCACAGTGATGTATCCCATATGTGAACCCACCCTTAGTGAATCCACCTAAAAATAAAACCTCAGCCACCCCATCGTTGGAAACTCAATCTATTGGGAGCTATACGGCTTAAATAGCGTGGCTAACGGGGAGAATAAGTTGGTTTGTAAGTCGTGATATTATTATATTTTTGCTTAGAAGGTACGTGATCTAAACTCTCCGTGGAGTCAGCTCACAATTGAGCCATACCGACTGAATGGCCGCAGTCTGTTGGTGAAGATAGTGCCATGGTCTGTGGATGGAGGGTGTCGTATGATCAGCACAGCGAGCCTCTGGACACAATTTTAAGTATCAAGCAAAGTGTATTGTGTCTAATAAATAGTGACCCAGCCTTGTGGACGAGTTGTCTAAGGCATTAGGCACGCATTACACTAATTGATCACCGTTGTTTGGGAGGCCGAAATCCCTGGAGGTGAGTTTTTTAAATATTATATTTATCACTATGGTATTACTGAGATAGAGAGTGACATTTTAAACAAAGAGATTAAATTTAAATTTAAACTTTTGCATGAAATGAATGAAATCCTTTTTAAAATATTGCAACCAAATTTATTGTGTTTTCATTTTCATTGTTTGTATCAGCAGTTTTCCTCAATTTTTTTTCTCGCTTCTTTTTTGATCTTCCCCTACACTCCCGTGGCACACCCGTGACCCCTCGTTGCACACCAAATGTGCCGTGGCACACCGGGTGAAGAACATTGGTTTGGATAGTAATCTAGACAAAATTACAAAATTATCTTATCCAAATAAATGTTTGTATTCGGTTATAGTTTTTGGAATAGTCGCCTTGTTAAATATGTTCCCTTCTTTGTTGAAAACTATATTTACTTTTATGTTTTTCATCACCGAACTGTTTAAAGACGCCGCTTTTCTGAAGGTAAAAATCCTTATCTTACGATATTTATAATAGTAATAACAGCTCTGACATTTCAACATCACAAAAATATAGTTCTCAAACAACTTTAACATTTTATGTTGTGAACAAAACAACAAATAAATGATTAAACGCGCCAGGAAACTGCCCCCTTATCGTGTAGTTTTTAAATATACATAATTTCAATACACAATCTACAGACTAGCTTAATTTAGAAAGGTACATTTACTATTAAACAATAAACACTAGCGGCTAGATTGTCTAATTTTCATTGGAAGGAAGGGCTCTCTCTATCTGACAGCTAGAAAAATTACCATAGTATGATTTTGGTAGTAAGAACCGTAGACGTTAGTTACTAAAGCTACTAAAACAATTTTAATATATTCATGAATCAAGTAATGTTATCTATCTGCAGCTGTCACTGTGGATAGTTAGTTATTGATACCTACAGAATAACACAAATAATATGAAAAATGTTATGGCCGCAAATAAAGATGTCTGAATATTTTCTACTGTTCTTCCAACCAAAATCAGAGGATGGATCTATTTCCACTTAGGCTATTACTATGTCAGGTCATCTTATCTGCGGCTATACTTGTGATTGATTACTCTAAATAGCTTAGGACCAACTTCGTAGTCAAACCTAGTATGCCTCAAGTGCGGTGCTATACTAAATACAGGAAGACACCTACCTAGACCAGAATGGACTGGGCCAGTCTCTTATGCTAAACTGGCCCATTCCAATTAGGTTTAGTTAGGTGTCGTCTTGTATTTAGTGTAGAGCAAGGCGTAGGCCTATTAAGTCTGACTATGAAACTGGTCTTTGGTCAAAAGGTGAGAAAAAATGTTTATGGTCATATCAAAAGTTTAAAGGCTTTTTAAAACCAAAAGAGCAACAATTTTAACTGATTATGTTTTTTTTTACAAGCCCACAAATTTCGGCAGTTCTTCATGAGACGTATTGTTCCTTTTTGTTTTTGAATATGTAACGTAGGGCACACGGTTAATGCCTTTGATTATAATAGGTTAAACTCAATTTCACAAGAATATTACAATTACACCGCCAATAACAATTATAGTATGTAATATATTCCATGTAATTCATTCTTCATTTATATAACCATTTAATCTCTCAATAAATTCAGATATTCGTGTTGCTTCGCTTGACCGATCAAGATAATTTCTACTTGTATTTAATTATATATCCTTTCTTTGCTTCCCCGAATAGTAATTTCGTTCTTTTATTGCCTATTTCATTCCTCTTTGTTGCTGTTTTATTTTAATCAACCATCCCAATGTCGTTTCTCCTTCCATTTTAGTGACGGCCAAGTCGAGTGTTATATTTTAAACGTGCAAGCCTTCGTTTACATTACTCTCAAGTCAATTTAGAAACTGGTAAAAATAAAGTCATAGTGTGTATAGCCTCGTTTGGGAAGGAGGGGGGGGGGGAGACTAAAAATCCAGGTATAGTAAAATAAATATATATATCTAGAAGTTTGTATTTCAAAATGGTAGACGAAAACCTTCTGGTTCATAACCCCATTCCAATTCTTTCTCACCGCAGTGTGTAAAAAAAAATATCCCTCGTCCCAAAACTGATGAGATAGTTGTAATGTTGTCCACAGGACAGAGGTAACGGAAATTTTATAGGTTAGGTTTGACTTTTTTTCTTTTACTTCTATTCTTTTTATTTTCTCTCTTTTAAAAACCCACGATCGCAGCTGCAATATAGGAGGAACTATTTCTGAAAATAGAGGATGCTCGATGTATTACCCCACCACCAATCAGCTCGGGTTTCTTTAGTTCTCCCCCTGCTTACAAAAGGGAAATATATATATATATATATATATATATATATATATATATATAGAGAGAGAGAGAGAGAGAGAGAGAGAGTTAACTTCTTCTTCCCTCTATTTTGTTGTCTCACTAGCGTGGTCTCTTAATCACATTCTACAGTGGGAGGAAAGAAAAACAACTGCCCCCTACTGTAATTCTCAAGTACGATTAAAAAACAACTGAAAATAGACTTTAAAAAGTTATTCTTGTACAGTTTGAACAGCTAAGGTGAAATGAACGAGATAAACTTTTTTTTTTAATTTATAAAACCAAAAGGAAAGATTTTTCTTGAATGCAGTAAGTAGAGGGCTTGTTGGAAGTGATGTTTTCTGAACTTTTTTTTTTTAGGGGGTGAGGAGAATTAAAGGGGGTAAGGAGGAAGTTACGATGTGAGTCTCATAAATCGCATCAAGAAGATTTTCGAGAACCAGCAACCATAGAACATAATTCGAATAACACAGGAGATTAATCGTATAAGTGACATTTCGTTAGATCATTACTTTAGCATGTAATGGTGGAGCTTCATTTAATGGTTGGACATTTAAATAAAATCATCTAGCAGATAAAAAAAAAGACACAGCAATACTCTAGCTACAGTATTATGCTGGGAAATACTATTAATGGTTTCGCGTTATTGAAAAAAAATTATTGGTGTTTGTAGAAAGGTACTTCAATGGTTTAGTCTATGACAGCGGTCTGCAAACGGATAAGAACCGCCGACTGATTTTATCTATCCCGCAAAAGATTTATCCAATAAACAATTGTTTCCATAAAAATAGCCTAGTAACTAATTAATTAATTATTATGTGTTAAAATTAAAGTTGAAATTTTTTCCCCATCTTATTTTTCTCAGCTATCCCACTAATTAAAAAAATCCATATTACACGTGATATAAAAAGGTTGCCAACACTATGTCTATGAGATAAGAATGAGAATGATAGGTAGAATAAAGTATCCCGCATTTGCGATGGAAAAACCCTATCTTATTGATTGAGAACTGTACACGTTGCACCTGGCTGAGATTCGATCCTTGACCTTACCATTACAGGCAAATCAGTATGTTGAAAGCTTGACACCTTCGACATTATTTATCGAGTAAATCTTAGTTAAATTCAGCACCTTTCATGGTTTAATTATTTGTATATTAGTTTTTATGTAAGATACATTACCCTAATAAATGGGCATCATTATCTGAATGAATATTAAATTAGAGGATTATAAGGATATTTAGAGGAAGTGCATCAAAATTAGGGTGAAGAGGTGATGGGAAAACCAAAGCGACGTCTCAACTCACCCCACCGAGAATCAAACCTCACCCTCCACGTCACAGATATTGAAAGCATTGTCGCTTTTAAATATTTATTTATTTTTAATGTTGGTCTTAATCCGATTCGCTAAACCGCCCAACCAATCGCCCCGCCCTTTCCCTCCCCTAAAATGTGGTTTCTCAATATTTTTCAAAGAGAATCTTACGTTTGTGAGTTTAATTAAAATCATTTTTTTAACATCCGGGTTAATTAGATTATAGCTACGATTTAAATAACTATTAATCAGCATGTTGACACCAACGTATAAGACCTCTACACTTACTACATGGATACTTTGAAAAGATATACAAACGTAGAAGATCAAACTATAACAAAAGAACAGCTTTAAAAATTGGCACAACCTATTATTGATTATTAAAACTTAAAAACACATTCTTGTCTTATGAACCGATAAAAATAAATTTCTTATAGCTATTTGATATATATATTTTGATTTGAAATATATTTTTATGAGACCAACAGTTTCCTAGCTATAAGTAAATAAGACTATAAATATTATATTGAGTTCTAGGAAATGGAAAAATGATTGTCACACTGTAGGTTTCTATAACTATGTATATTATTTCATTTATACTCGTTGGTTGAATATAATGTGTTTATTTTTTTAATATGTTTATGCAACAATATATATTATTTCGTTTCATCTTGTGAGTTTTAAATACATGTCTCTGTTTTTAGATAAAAGAACGAAAAAGTTTATGCATGCCATTTATTTTTTGTGTACACCCCGTCTTACTACCCTTTAGAGCTATTCACATATTAACACAGTGTGAGGAATAAGTAAGGTAAGATTTAAAATAAATACATCCTCATTCGCTGGAAGGGGAAGGGAGAAACAATTTAGAATAAAAACCCCTTAATAAATTCGGCTGGGAGTCAAGTCCAGACCTACCGTATCAACATAAATCCTATCTCTTGCAAGGGTACCGCCTTAAAACAAACTTTGGTAATAAAAATGAGGTATTTCCTGAATGGAAAAAGTACATACGAGATGTGCCACTCTTCCTCCAAAACATCATAGAACAGGCTGTGCGGTGTAACTAGGGATGTGCCGCCTCCCAACTTGGGTGGTCTACACACACACGCTCACGTACACTCACACAAACACACATTTTGTCCCGCGGCCATTTAGCAATCCTACCTTAGTGCTCCACCTTTACATCCTTCATTGTTTTCCTACGTCACGTGGTATCAGCAGCAAAACAAGACAACACAATTTTTTAGTGGTCAACCAATAGTTTTTTTTTTCAAAATAATTTTGGACTTACATTATTTTAATAATAATTTAAAGATAGAATTCTTATGATTTACTTAAATTTTAACTCTCCAACTAATTAGCGTGCAGGTCCGAAATAGGTTTATACAACACATGACTAGCAAATTTAAAGGTTTTATTCTCAAATTTCATTTTATCAAAAAAAGCGTATTTTTTCAAGCCTATCTGCGAATTAAATTATCTGATCAAAATTTAAAAACAAAACTAGGAAAGTGAATTTTAAGTAAATGCACTAATTCTTAAATTGGAAAAAGAAGGAAAAATCACTTTTGAAAAACTATCTAACAGTGAGATTCCACATTAAATATAAGTACAGTAGCCCCACGGCTTCTTTGGTGCTGACTGACAGCTTTGAAAAGTTACCAGACTAAATTATGTATCCCTACGCCAAACAATATGATCTGCAAAAACATGAGTTTAGCAGCTGTCACTTCTGATGGTCAAAATTTAGGTATATACCTAATTGTCGACTGTCAGAAGTCAGCTGTCAGTCAGCACCAATGAAGCCGTGGGGCTACTGTATTTAAAAAAAATAATATATGACGTTGTAAGAAGCCATTTTAATAAAAGTGAAAGGGTTTGTTGAAAAGAACAATGCTATTACTTAAAAAGCGTGGTATTTACAGAATAAAACTATCGTGAGGCTATAATAATATTTAGATATTTTTTTGATCATCGCGTCTCACTACCCATTCGGTCTATACGCAAATGAATTACGCTAGTGTGTTAGGTATGACGAAGGTTGAATTTAGAATAACTATATCTGAATTTGCTTAGAGGAAGAATAAAAAAAACATTTATGAAAAAAACAAGCCTCAGTATAACCGATCGGGATTTGCGTCCCTATCTGCCCATCATCGGCAGTCTTGTCTATTTATTGGACATGGTAATGACAGAATTTAGTTTACATTTGTACTATTTTATCTATTTAACAGATTATTATTATTTTTGTTCACTAGACGCGTTTTGATACCAACTTTTTTTTTTAATCTTTACATTTCAACCTCAGAATTTTTGTTGTTTCCCTAAATATGATTTTGTTAACTGCATCTTAATACCAATCTGATACATTATATTTACACTTTTGGAGTGAATAAGAATAACCCACTTCGGTGGCCTCATGGTCTAAGGCGTCACTCTCGCAGTAGACTAGACTGCTGATGACAGGGAGATTGAGGCTTGAATATCAGTCGTGTGTACTGAAGGTAGTTTTTATAAATTTGTTGTTCACTCTCCCTTCACGCAAATGCGGGTACACTTTCTCTAAATATAACCTACCTTAATATGCCTGCACTTGCTTGGAGGGAAGGTGGTAAACCAATTAGGAAAACCCACCTCAGTACACCCAGCCCGGATTAAAACTCAGACTCCCCCCTCCCTCCCCCGGTCACTGACAAACCAGACTCTAAGATATGGATACCTTTGTCCGCGCTTACAATAAGTAGGTAAATTTAGTTTTTTTCGGTCTTAGTCCAGGTTGCTGCTTATTGGTATATTAATATCCTAAGTAAACACAAAAAATGGACATGTAGGCCTACCTGAGATAGTAACTTACTAACCTATTTTCAAAGAACCTTAAGTAAAGTTTTATCAGGTGGTTCAAAAGGTTACTGGTTATTTGATCATTTATTCATACGCCAATCCTTGTAATCTATAGATATCTTGTTTGACAGCTATTGTCAATTTTGAAAGTGACAACAGTGGCTATACTTTATTTATTTTTTATATTCTTTAAGGAAATAAACACTTACTACAGTAAATGAAGCATTTGTTCAACCGTGCAAACTCGTTCACAAATACTTAGCTATTTATTCGTCACCCGGGCTCAAAATATCCTTTTCTTTAAACTAGAGTCAACTCCTCTAACACTCATTTCAGTAATCGAATGATCTAACCGTCACTCTCTTGTTAGACTGGCTCGCTGATGACAAAGAGATCGGGGTTAGAATTCCGGTATGGCTACTGAGGGTGATTTTCCCTGAATCGTTTCCCACTTTACTTCCACGCAAATGCAGGTAAATTACCTCTAAAATGCTTCTTTACTCATACCTATCCTATTAATAATCATATGTGCGTATAGCCTGAACAGGTAGTAAGACGCGTTGATAAAAAAAACTCCTCTAACCACTCGGCCACAGGAATGTGTTGGGATCAATTTAGCACATATCTTAGTATCAGCCAGTGGCTCCCAGCCTTATTCAGCTGACGCCTACCTCGGTAAGTCATCAAATTCTCTAATAACATCAACAGCCTAATTTTTTGGGGGAAGGTTATAAAAAATCTTTAAAAAAATTGCTTTCTAGTCACGTTTTTATTTTATACAAAAATCAATGTAACACTTGTAGCAAATTGGTACAAAAAAGACTGAAAATTACTGTTTTGTTTTAGTCAGTTCTTGAATAATAATAATCATCATCATCATCGTCAATTATTTTCAGCGTGTGGCCGGGTCATTTTAGTAAAAATGCCTCCATCTTTATCTATCCTTCCACCATTCTTCCTGCTTTAATCGCTTCCATTCTTCTGTTCTCTCTTTCATACGTTTTGTTATCTGCTCCTCCCATATCTTTCTTGGTTTTCCTTGGAGTATTTCCCCCACATACTTCATTCCCAACATTCTCTTTGGTATTCTCTCCCTTTCCCTCCTCATTACATGTCCATACCACCTCAGTCTTGCTTCCTCTACTATCTCATGTACTAACTATACCCCCACTCTTTCTCAGCTAGCTTCATTCCAAAAGCCTCCAATTTCCCTGTCTCTCTTACATTCATGTCCATGTCTTTGCTGCATATGTGACTATAGGTACAAAGTACGCCCTGTACAACACTTCCTTACACTTAAAGGGCACTTCTCCTCTCCATAGCAGCTCTCTTAAGGTGCGTACAGAAATGCAACAAAACATCGTAACGCAAAACCTTCGCATCCAGTTTGGACAGCACAGCGTAACAACGCTTCGCAACACCGTAACATCAGTGCGTCCCATCTGCTATCGGCAGTGGCGTATTCTGAGAAAAATTAAAAAGTATGCTGTACTGTTCCAGGGGAGATTTGGGGCCGAGGACCCTCAACCACCGTTGTCCAAGAACGCCAAGGGATTATTTCAAGGGATGTATTTGAAGATGTGTCCCTGTAGAACAGTTGTTCTCGGACATTTATTATTTCCCCTTAACTGTATGCTATCCTAGGAAATTTTGAGGCTCCCCCCCCCCTCCATTTCCATATTCTCTCTTCTTTTATTTATCCATAACGATGATTACAATCCACTCAAAATGTAATAAAAGTAACTCCATGATGTCAGCCCACATTCAGACTATACCTACCGAGTGGCTATCAAACGGTTTGGCAAATTAGTACCAACTCTTGCGGATAGAGGGTGTCATGTTGTCAGCACAACGATGACTCCACCCATTAATCTCGGCTTTCTATACCGGAGCCACTACTACTTTATTCGAGTAGCTCCTTATTTATCCACCCTAGGCTGAATATAACCCATTCCAGACCCATTGCTTTCCAGATAATCTGGACTCACCGGGAATCAAAACCGGGACCTCTGGGTCCGTAGGGGTCCTCAAATTGTAATGATAGCTACATCTTTAGAAATTTAAGTAAATATTAATGTCGGGGCTAAGAATAGTATAGGCACATTTCTGAATGCATAAGAGAGACAGATCCTATTCAATTAACCTAGTGTATTTAAAAGCACACAGTTAGCAATACTCAAAGCAAACAATCACAATAAGAGTAAAATGAAGTGATACATTTATCAAGCGTCCATCAGATCTTGGTGAGAGGGAATCAGGTGGATTGTCCAACTCACGTTGTAATTAGAACTATTTTATAAAGCCTAACTTATCTCACATAATGCTGCTTGGAAACAAACGAGTCTCCCAGTTTGAGAATTTATGCTCCAGAAGCTATTTAGATGCCTAAACTAACATAGGGGAGATTTTCTCGGACTATTAATACTCTATCACTACGTCATTGCTTTATTGCCAGGATATCTACACATATCTTTTGCTGTGGTGCACCCAAGTGGGAGAGGGGCAAACCGGGTATTTGACCCCCTTCCCCCTCCTTCCCAACACCACAAATAATGGTAATAGAAATTTAAATAATATTAAGTATAACTAACATTGAAGATGTGTCGAATGTATATGCTTCATTTTAAGACCAGGCTTCAGACCTAAGCCTAGTATTGAAAATGTTTACCGTTAAACACAAAAATAACAATTGAAAAAACATATAAATAATAGCTTCGATACCATTTGTAGTGTTTAAATCTCTTAATTACTATAAAACTACTCCAAATTATTGATAAAACCGTTTAATATTCATAATTATTCTTGGACTTTAGGGCTTAAGAGGCTGTGCAACCCCAAACCCTATTTCTCCATCAAAATGTCATTCTTGCTACAGCCTTGATTGAATGCCTCCCCCCAAAGTAAATGTCTGGGTGCGCCACTGATTAAGTAAATTATATGAACATATATTTTATTTTACCTTTTCCTTCAAAATCATCTTGAAATGGTGAAACCACTCTCCTGACTTTTGGGATTCTTTGATGTATAATAATATAAAATCACAATGTCTATAATGTCGTTAATTGGAAAACAAAAACTAAAAGAACCCTATTAAAACTCCACGATCCTTTATACTAAAGAAAAATAAGAATTTCCGTCAACAACGATTAAAGTATCCCCGTCACCCCCCCCCTTTTCCTTTGTGCACTCTATCAGTGCGGAAATGCCTAAACTTGAAATAATGGTTAAATGTGTTTGCCAAATCCATGATAATACATGTGACTAGAATACTAAACATAAATCAATATTTAATTAGTGTATAATTTAAATCTTGTTACGTTTACTAACTATTACTTACAATTACATTTTTATATATTTTTACTTAAACTATACTAAATTAGCTTAAAAAATAAACATTGTGATCTTGAATCTTTTTACAGTAGTTGGCACAATGCTTAGCTTGCTTTACATGAACAGCATTACCTGAGGTGTAAAAACCTGATCTCATAGGCTAATTACTTACGGGCGACCGGAAAGGAAGGTGTTTTAACCCCCTAGAATGTCTAGGGGGCAAGGTCCATATAGCCTCTCTAGCTTGTCTTGCGGTTGTCAAGTAGCTAACCCTGGGTCTCCTATTGTGCTAAGTAGAACCTTTTGAAAAAAGAAATACTTGAAACACAGTATTCTTGTAATATGAACCAATATTAGTTTTAAAATTAATAATTGATTACATGTATATTTATTAACTCTTGTGTGGTAGGTGACCTGGCGGTCTAGGGGTAAGGTGTCAGACTTCTGTGCTGGCGGCCGGGGTTCATTCCTCGGTCCCGGCATAGATTTATCAGATTGCCAAACCCTTCCTTCCCCTCTGACAAGACATCTTATGAATGTGGGGAATGCCAGGCCTCCACCGTGGTTCGGATTACACGTTAAACTGTAGGTCCTCCATTTCAACTCACAATTCCCCTACCATTACACATTAGCGTAAGTGTGTATAACCCGAACGGGTAGTAAGACGCGGTAATAATAATAATAATAACTATTGTATGTTGCTTTATTGAGTGCTAGGAAAATTTCTCATTTTGACATTTTTATTACTTTCGATAGATTTTGCACACTTGCTACTAACGGCCTAATTTTATTATTATTATTATTATTATTATTATTATTATTGTTACATCTTACTATCCGTTCGGGTTAATACGCACTTACGCTTATGTGTAATGGTAGGGTTATTGTGAGATGAAACTAAGGACCTACACTAATGTGTAATCCGAACCATGGTAGAGGTCTGGCATTTTCCACATTCACAAGTTGTAACTAATACACGTCTTGACCGAGGTGATGGAAGAATTTGGTAATCAGATAAATCTGTGCCGGGACCGAGGATTGAGCCCCGGACCCCAATATAGAAGTCCGACACCTTACCCTTAGACCACCAGATCACCTCTAATTTTATTGATAAGATCATAAACCATACCTATATGTGTGTGTGTGTGTGTATATACATATATATATATATATACATACATATAGGTATGGTTTATGATCTTATCAATTAAATTAGAGCTGATATATATATATATGTATGTATGTATAAAACTGATATGTTAAAATGCTTAAATATTATCAAAGTAGGCCTTTACAAATAAGAATCACCATTAGCGTGGAGAGAGAATGAGAAAACCTCAACACTTGTCATAAACCACTCTCAGTTCACTGATCCAAGATTCGGAGCCTCCTAGTCAACAACTATAGAGAGCTATTTGCTAATCACGCGTTCGCTCGCTCGCACGCTTGTCAGTCTGGCCGAAACCTTAGGCGGGAAAAGGCCAAAATAAAAACCGGGACTGCATTAAGTATATTCAAGTGATACGCGTCAGTGTTAGGTAGGTTACGATGTTCTGTTGCGTGGTTGTACGCACCTTGAAGCACACCTATAGAATAACTCTTGAATATTGGGTCGAATGTTTGACACCTCAAGTCGACAACGCTGTTTAGTTTTTCATGAAAGAGTTGTAAATTCGGTGAGATTGAACGTGAACGCAATGGTAGCTAAGAGGAGTAGAG
Source organism: Timema shepardi (assembly GCA_902151425.1). Classification (NCBI taxonomy): domain Eukaryota; kingdom Metazoa; phylum Arthropoda; class Insecta; order Phasmatodea; family Timematidae; genus Timema; species Timema shepardi. The sequence continues at coordinate 33,895 of CABFVX010004336.1, read as the reverse complement.
AGTAAAATTGGGGTGCGAGTCTGAAAATTGCTGATTTGAAAAATAAACACATGCATGCTCACGAGTGTCTTAACTTTTGACCCGCCTCGGTGGCGTAGTTGGCTAACGCGCTTTTCGTGCTGATCTCGACTGCTGAGGACGGGGATATCGAGGTTCGAATCTCAGTCGGGTGAACTGAGGGTTTTTCCTAAATGTTTTTCCACTCTCCCTTCACGCAAATGCGGGTTCACTTCCTCTAATTCAACCTTCCCAATTCCTTATCCATTAGAGTAATTAGTACTTAAAGCGTATAACCCGAACGGGTAGTAAGACGCGGTGCTCAATATTATTATTATTATTCTTAACTTTTGGTTCGTTACCTAATTTATACAAATGTTTGCAGTGTTGCCAATACCACAAGGAAAAGTTATCTTCATTAATTGTAAAAGTGATCGAAATTAAAAAATTCTCCAATTCTTAGCTGATTTTTAAACTTATTTCCGAATTGATCAATGCACACTCCACCCCCCTTCCAACACACTAGAAGTTCTTCACGCCCCCTCAAGTTGGGGACTACTTGTCTAAAAGGATAATGGTGTAAACACGCCTTAAAAAAAGTATATTAATCTTGAGGGTGCCGCTTACTTTAAAGGAAGTATCATTCATTACTCTACAATATTTCTAATGGCCACTCCCAAAACCACCGAAACATTGATTATGGTTATCTTAGAATATTCCGTGTTGAGCTTGATAAAAAAATACTTTATTTGTTTGATAGCAGAACCTTGATACTTCTAGTTAAACGTCATTGAAAATAAACTAATTTCAACTTTTCATGATTTTTTTTTTAAATTTGAAAACTAGAAATGTTAGATTTTTAATTCTCTCGAGACATGTTAATTAATCACTTAAATTATATTTTGTTGCAAACCATGCTTTGAAATAACAAACAATGGTCTGAGGGGCTACACTCGCAAAATACTAAATTGCCGAAGATGGGGGAGATCGGGGTTCGATCCCAGTCGATTGCACAGAGGGTGATTTTTCCTAAATAGTTTTTCACTTACCCTCCATACAAATGTGGTTGCATTTCCTCTAAATTAAGTCTCCCTAATCCCCAACTCATTAGTGTAATTAGTATATAGGCGTACAACCCTAATGGGTAGTAAGACGTAGTGCTAAAAATAAAAAATAAACGTAATATTTCTGAACGTGTGTAATGCGTCTCAACGCTCTGGTAGGTGACCCCTTAAACCTGAAACGTGAATATAATCACGGACGAAACATATAGGACAGCCGTCAACTTACCATACAAATGGGGATAATTATTTGTACCAAAATTGATACATAGGATTAGTTATTCGTTATAAAAATGCGTGTTATGGCGTTAGCTATCTTGTTTAGCTATTGTGCCAATACTATTTAGGAGACTTGGACGATATATATATATAGAGAGAGAGGTTGAAAAAGTTCTGCAACACGTTCAAGAGGTACTACAAGTGTTGATTGCCTTGTACGGAGGATCTAACGATTATAAGACGATAAAACACTAGTATTTCATTTTAGACTCAAAATAAAACTAAAACTACTACACAGTAATTTTCTCACAAATTTTATCTAGAGTTTTATTGCACAAAGATAAATCTTGGAAAGAAAACTCTTTATGAGCAAGCTTAACACTTATTACAGTGCTTTTAAAAAAACCCATTAAGGCAACCGTCCTCGGGAGCGTTTGGACAAATTGCAGACGTTTAACTGTCTCGAGATATTAACATAGTGGTTTATTATTTCAAAATATGTTTTAAACCAAATTGAAGCAAAATGATAAGCTACCAAAACAGTTCCATGTCATAAACAACCTTACCTTTTTAGTTGAAAGTATTAAAAATGTATAATATAATAAAACATTTTCACAAATGTCACAGTTCTGTAAATAAGATAAAGAGTGAAGAGGCCTTGATTTGGTTTTCCTTAAGGTGGGATTATGGAGGATGCGAGAAAAGTTAAATGTTTTAGAATCTTTTGACAATTTTTTTTACTAAAAATAAATCAAATCTGTAGAAAAATAGAGTTTAACTTTATTCATATGGTGACCTCAGTATTTGTTGAATATCTGTCAAAGGTTCCCTAGAATTGAATAACAGGCTACGTTTTTCTCTTCGTTTAAAAAGTTTGTCATCTAATGTCGCCGTGCTCATGACAAATATTCAACAACTGTTGATATCACCATGTGAAGAAAATTAAACTCTTAGTTATATTTATTTTGGTGCCCTACACTGCAATTTTAAACAAATTGATTTATTCATTTGGTCACAATTATATGATATTTTTTATTGTTGTGATTTTGAAACGTCAGAGCTGCCATTTCTCGTTATAAATATCGCAGTATAAGAATTTTTTTTATCAACAGTAGATCGGTGTCTTTGTTTATTGGAGGAGATAAATGTCTATGGCTTTGTGTGTTAACAAAAACACCCTTATGTTTCCCAACTGGAAGCTCAAACTATAGAATAGGCCTATGTGGTTGTTAAACCACTCGAGTCAACATTTTTCTGACACTAAACAGTTGAACAATTCAATGAATTCTAGAAATCTGTTCACATTTTAGAAGTATATACACGCCTCGGTGGCGTAGTTGGCTAACGCGCTTGTCGTGTTGAGCCCAACTGCCGAGGACGGGGAGATCGAGGTTCGAATCTCGGTCGGGTGAACTGGGGGTGGTTTTTCCAAAATGATTTTCCCCTCTCCCTCCACGATAATGCGGGTTCACTTCCTCTAATTCAACCTTCCCAATTCCTAATCCATTAGAGTAATTAGTACTTAAAGCGTATAACCCGAACGGGTAGTAAGACGTGGTGCTAAATAATATACAAGTATATATTATAAATGATATATAAAAATTGCACCTCAGTATGGGTATCGAACCTGTGAATTCTTTGTTTTATGCTCCATCGCACTTACAGTTGAGCCACCCACATTATTCTCATATTAACTCAACAATCACTATTAAATACAATGAGTAGGCCTATGTAAGTGATAATCATGTTAGATATGAAGAGTACAGGGGTAGCAGAGGGAAGGTCACATTACACACATTCTCCAAGACAAAGACTTTTATTTTTCTCAAACCCCATAAAGACCCCAACTAGGGATGTGTGAAGTACACTATTTTGGTTTGAAGTGAAGTCAAGTTGAATATGAGAAATATTCTCGACGCTGAATTGAAGTTGGAATATTTTTCTATTTAATTTTGAGTAAACATATTATGTTGACATTGAGTGCATTTATCTAACATCTAATATTACATTTGTTTTTTCTTAACACTAATATATGTAGCTTATTGCCAACATATAAATGTGTACAGTCTGAGTGAGGAGTATAAAAACACGCATTTGCTTTAATATAATTGGATTTTACCTGCATGATGTTTTACTAACCTTTCACACACAAGATACGAATTAACAAAACACAAAAGTCAACGGAAGTTCAAGAACAAGAAAAACGTTACAGAAAAATACGAGTTTTAAGTTAATTCGGCGGGTGAGTTTATAAGTTTGAGAAACCCAGTGTTACAACATTTAAGTGTTTCTGTTTTACATATCAACAAAGAAAATTGATTTTATAAATCCATTTAAATCTTGTTATGGGAATGAAAAAAAAAGTTCTGATTTTGAAAGCACCTATAGCCACTTTCAAAAATAAAATGACCTTGATGACAGTAATGTTTCTCAGAAATTAATTCTTTATGTAATATGTATAAACATAACAGATTTTTTGTAGGTTATGTTTAATTTTACTTTTAGTAAAATATCTAAGATTTTATCTAGGTTAACAGCAATTTTTTTTAGTAAGTACTCACTATTTGCATACGTTTAAAAAATAATAATTTATAGAATGTAATATTCCTCACATATTATGCACTCAACTATCTCTAAAGTCCGCCATTAGCCAATTTAGCCAACACATTAACAGGAATTTGAATTTAATATATTGATTCATGTAGTAAACAATTGAAGTGGCTGCATGTGTGGATTTGAAAATATTAAAAAAATATTTTCAATGTGCAAGAAATACTTCAAGCGTTTAATTAAGCACACTGAAAATAAAAATAGCTTTTATTATTTATTTTAATCTACATTTTAAGAGGAATACATTCATCTTCAGTTGCTATTAATCAATGTTTGTGATCAAGGTGGTTATAGGTTTAATGTTATGGCCGGCCGTCTCTAAATGCAAAGTGTTAAGGAAATTTTCTACGTTCCACTAAGAAAATAAAGAGCTTGTTCTAAAACTAAAAACGATAATAACATATTTTATTTCTTGAGGTAATTGTAGTTAGCTTTTATTTGATATAAAATATAAGTGTAATATAATCACTAAACTTCGAATAGCTGCCGAAGCCAAAAATGGGTTCCAATCAAATAAGAATTACACCGAGATTCGATTCGGTTTCAAATCTTTCGAAGCTTCTCACAACCCTAAGTCACCAACAATTACTTTAAAATATTTTTTTTAAATATAACATAAACTCCATTTAACCATGATCTCAAGTGCATTGTAAAGGTCTCATGATTGTTAAACTCTAACAGATGGCAGCACTATCTAAATTTGTGTTAAAATGGTTGGACTTTCACTCTTTCCTCTGTACCCTTCATATATTTGTTTCTTGTATATCTGTTTTAAGGAGGAATGGTTAAGGTGTTATGGAAGGGGACACGGGAAAAAGCGAGCATTTTTGCAGTTTTTATGGCTAAACATTTATTTTATTCAAAATAAAAAATATTGCTCCCGTACAAACATATAATTTAATTGTCTTCACACAGTGACTTTAACATTTTTTTTTGAACTTTGAATATCTGCCAAGGGTGCCTTGGAATATAATTACAACTTTTTCTCTTAATTTAAAAAGTTTCTCATCCAATTCCGCTATGCTCATGATGGATTTACAGTAACTTTTGATATAAACATATGAATAGGACCCGCTTCGGGACCGTAGTTAGATAACGCGCTATTTTCGTGTTGAGATAGACTTCCTAGGACGGGGAGAATGAGGTTAGAATCTCAGTCGGGTGAACTGGGGGTGTTTTTCCCCCTAAATGTTCTTACACTCTCCCTCCACACAAATGAAGATCCACTTCCTCTAAATTCTACCTTTCAATTTCCTAGCCCATTAGCTTAATTAGTACTAAAGCGTATAACCAGAATGGGTAGTAAGACGTAGTGTTTCAAAAAAATATTCAAGATAGTTAAACTCTTTGTTACTGGAGCAATATTTTATTTATTTTAGCCAAAAAAAGTTTTGTCATAAAAACTGCAAAAACACTAGCCTTTTCTCAGGTCTCTTTCCATCTCACCTTAAGGGGGCCGATTATAGATCCGTGGGAGACCTGTTTTGTACCAGTTGATATCCCAATTACAGAACATGACTATGCGTTTAGATTAAGTGCTGTACTTAGATCACGTCAAGAGCGTCTAGTCTGGTTTACTGGTGGCGGGAAGGTTGAAGCCCGATTACCGTTCGGGTGTACTGAGGGAAGTTTTTTAGTACATTATTTCCCTCTATCTCTCCATTTAAATAAAGAAACATTTCCTCTAAGCATCTCCAAGCAACATTTTCTTTTAAATATAGCCACAAGTTTTGCGAATGATAGGTTAAATTAACCACACCATATAAATATTGAGAAATTAGTTTGCTCATTAGAATATTTAAAGCACATACTGTTAGAACAAGTTAATTAAAATAATCTACCCATTGACTACTCAAATACAACTGCCTGGACACTAATGATAAAAATTGTTTATAATTGTAAGTGTAAGACCATTTAATGCGAAATTTGACCATCCTTTTGCTACAAGTTACAACCAGCCTACGCTGTCAAGGAAAAAGTTATTTTACTGTCAGAGGTGGTGGCAAATTCGAATTGGCCAGACTTTTATGGCCAATTCCCCACTTGTGGAGATTGGCGACAGGGTTGGCCACCTCAGTTCCAAGCTATACCTTCCTTATCCCATCACCACTAATGTAATTAAACAGAAGCCCGAATGGGCAGTAAGACGTAATGAGAGAGAATATATGTTGGAAAAGTGTTCTTTAAAAACTCTGAACAATAGAGCAAATATCTATTTATAAATTTTTCTTGTAGAAACATCACACCCGTAAAATGATTTTCACTCAAATGTCTATAGTTAGCAAATCAATCTTTAAAATTATAATTTTTTAAATTTTTTATAACTAATAAAAAAGAACTTCATGTTGTCAGCAAGCAATCAAGCCATACCGACCGAGTGGCCGCTTTCTGTTGGTGAAGATAGTGCCTACTTCTGTGGATAGCCTGAGATGGTGTAGTCAGAACCACTAAACCTCTGGCCATTAATTTCAGTTTTCTAGACCGAAGCCGCTACATTTTCATTCAAGTAACTCATTTGTCCTAACGAGGCTGATATTAACCCTGTTCCAGACCCGCTGCTTCACAGACAATATGAAAGCACAGGGTATCGAACCCAGGATCATTGTTTGGATCTGTATCCATGAACTCTGACTACTATACTACACAGGGATGGTCGAATTTTATAGCTAACATGAGAACAAGTTCGTGAGCTAGTGTTTGTCCTTCCAAACAATATTGCACGAAAGAATCTTATATTTGAAAAATGAGCACGCCACACCAGAAAAAAACATATCATGTCAGTGACTTAGTGGGTTTTACCAGTAAATAGCTAATTTATTCCCATTTGTATACATGTTTTAAACTTTCTTTTTTTTAAAAAAAGTTTTATTTTCTAGCAGATCATGAATTGAAAGAGACTCCCTGCGATGCGATATTGAATCGAGAGAGTAGATGGAGATCTCTGATGATTCAGCGATGATACGAGTTATTAATATGGTGTTAAAAAGCTGTTAAGTGACAATCACTTCTATTCTGTTAATGTACGATGTATCATGGACGTTAACAATGGGAATGTCTAAAGATACGTTGGTCGTCCAAGGATGGGTGAAACTCTTGTCAGTGGTGTAATATATATTATTAAGACGGCATACTTTTATTTGATTAATTGGATTTTGATTAGTTTTTTTTTT
>CABFVX010004336.1:16245-26609 GCA_902151425.1 Timema shepardi | reverse complement strand
CCCCCCCCCCATATTTAAATTTGATTGAATATTAATTTGAAACTGATTTAAAAAAACTGATAACACATGTCAACTAGGGCCTACAGTATCATTATGTTTATAAAGTGACGTTGAATTATTATATCATCCCAATCTTTGATCAAATATAATATAATTTACTTACTCTATGGCATTAGAAACTAGAACGTTAATTGCCACTCTTATAAAAGTACACCACCTATCCCTATCATGACTTAGTTCAATCCAGTCCACCTCATTACATCCTATCTCTTTCAGATACATTCTAATGTTATCCTCCCCTCTGCGTCTAGGTCTTTCTAATGGTCTCCTCCCGTTGGGTTTGCCAGCCAGTACTCTGAACAAGGTTCTAGAATCCCCCATTCACGCCGCACGTCTTACCCACCGTAATCTACGACACTTGATTATCCTAACTATGTTTTGTGATGGGTAGGTTTACATGGTATGTAACGCATCATCATGTAACTTTCTCTACTCTCAACCCACCTCGGTGGCATAGTTGGCTAACGTGCTAGTCGTGTTAAACTCGACTACTGAGGACGGGGAGATCAAGGTGAACTGGGGGTGGGTTTTCCTAAATGGTTTTCCACTCTCCCTCCACGCAAATGCGGGTTCACTTCCTATAATTCAACCTTCCTAATTCCTAATCCATTAGCGTAATTAGTACTTAAAGCGTATAACCCGAACGGGTAGTAGGACGCGGTGCTAAATAGTAAATAAATAAAATTTCACTACTCCCCAGTAGTCTCATCCCTTTTTGGAGCATACATTTTCCTAAGCACCTTGTTTTCGAAAACCCTAGATTGGTTTTCGTCATATAAGGTAGGAGACCACGTTTCACAACCATGGAAAACAACCGGTTTAATTGTTGTTTTGTATATTTTGAGTTCTACATTCCTTGACAGCAGGTGATATGTCAACAACTTACTGACCGAGTAAAACATACATTTCCTGACTGTAGTCGTTTCCCAATTTCCAATATAATGTCGTTATTGCCGGTTAAAATTGTTCCTAAATATTTAAAACTTATTAACCCTGTCAAATGATATGTTGTTCGCAGTAATCTATTACAATAAAAGGAAGTGTTTGTCTATGTGTGGGTGTGTGTTTGTTTGTGTGCGATGCCCAGCCAAATCTACGGCACGCAGAGATCTGAAATTTTAACATAGGTGTAGGGAAGAGGGTCCGAATGCACGTCGAAGCTGGATTTTTAAATTTTTAATCAAGCTATTTTTAAAAAATTTTGGAGAAAATATTATAAATCTGGTTAAGAATTACGTTTCAGAGATAAATTGATACAAATATGCCGCATCTTCCTCGGTAAAAAAAAGTGTACGAAATTGACTGTAATTCTAAACCATTTTTGTGTGTGGGGAGAGGCTTATATAATTCTTATACCGCAGTGGGTCACGGGCAACGCCATGCGGGATTGTTAGTTTCTAGTAAAATAGTGCCGAGATTAAATATTTTCTTGTAATTTGTAACTCCCTATATTTACATTAGGTTAAACTTTTTTTTAAACTCTTTACACCATTTTACTTATAGTTAACACTTTTACAAACAATTATACGTTGTCGATTATTCATATTTTCTTATAACAAACTAAGTCAATACAGACTGAAGTCCGACACCTTAGCTCAGTCTACTGAAAGTACTGAGTTAAGCGTCCTTGGTTTTATTACTGGCATGGCCGAAAAAAAATCATTGGGGAAATTCGGGTTTCCCCTTTCATGGTGATGAATTAATGGCTGGGGGCTGGGTGTTGTGTCTATTCTAGATGTAAATTAATAATTCATGTTCTGATATAATCAATAGGTTTATAAAGTGCAAGCTAGATAAATTAATAATGATTGAAAATTGCACGTTGGTGTTGAAACTATTCGCTAGCTAGAAACAGGAGATCAGGATTGAACTACGACTGTAAGAACAGCCATTTTATTCCATTAAATGCTTTTCATGCTCTTCCCGATCCTTGGATTGGTATCGATAATTGATAATAGCTTAAGTCCCTTGGCCCTATCAAGTGCAAGTCTAAAACCTATCTTGTGGGAGGGTGAAAGGCGTGGCGTGGCTTCACAACCGACCAAAGTATCCTTCCGCGCCAACAAGAACAGATGGATCAAGGAAACCGCAGATGGTGCTAACTACCGAACAGGTCTCGCGGAAAAATCATACGTTTGTAAATATCAGTTTTCTCGAGAACAAGTGACATTTTTATGCCGATATTTTCAACACTCCTTCTAAGATAATGTATTGATGTTTATTAATTATTACAGTTTCTTATTTTTTGTTATGAATCCAGCAGATTTCTATTGAAAAATTTCAATTTTATTGATATTTGATCACTGTTAAAATTATAGAAGAGGTGTGTATATAAAAAGTATAACTTAATCAACATGCTTCTATTCTTTAACAATCATTTTCCGAAAGGAAAATTGCAAAACAATAAACATTCTTGAAGATAACAGTTTTTCTCATGTCTCTGCATTTCCACACCAAATGAAAAGGGCCAATCACCTTAAACAGGGAGTGAAGATAAGTAGACAATTTTTATTCAAACACTTCAAACGGGCCTTACACATTTAGCTTACTCCAATGGGTTAGGGATGAGGAAGGTATAATTTATAATAAATGTACCAACATGTACATTAAGAGTGAGGGGGTAACCATTTATAAGAAACACACCTTTAGTAAAAACTGATTGGATTTGAACCTCAACCTCACTAGACTAAATAAACCTGGAGTTTAGTACACGTGCCTACCTACCAATGTGAGTCGTATAAACTATTAGCTCAACTCGCAGTTGCCATTCACTAAAAAAACAAAAAAAAAACAGGAATAATTTATTGTTATAAGCTTGGAAAAGATTAGAATACACATTTGTGTAACTGTCATAGCCTTTGAACACATTTATCCTTGATTTGAGTTCAATCTCTTTCCTCCAGGAATTATAACTTGACTAACGCGCAACCAACTCTGGCCTGTCGAGTCTATCCGCCAATGTACACTAATTAACAGGGATGAGGAAGGACAAATTTAAATGAGCTATACCCACATTTTTGTTGAGTAAGAGTGGGATGTCATTTAATTTCTTTTAAAAACCACCCTTTAATACACCCTAGCGGTAATCTAAACACGACCTCCCTGGTCAGCGGAAATCCAGTCTATTGTGAGAGTGATGCCTTATACTACGCGACCACCGATGCAAGAAGCCTCGCCGTTGAAGGTTGTAGCTGGTGAGTCTCACGCCTGTGTCCATTAACTCACACCAGTGCAGGTAAACTGCTAATTGCTAAAAACGAGAAGGAAGGGAGGCACGCAAGGCTCGTTAGCGTCGCTCCCACCGTACTTAGCGGTGACCGGACTAATTACTCGGGTGCTTATAGTGTGCGAGAGAGAGAGATATAGTAAATGGAGGAAGTGGGGAATGAGAGGGGCGTAGGCTAAAGACGGGAGCGACGAGAGAGTAGCCAGGCCCTGGTATAATTTGCAGACCAGGACAGCTCAATAGATTAATTTGTTTACTATCATACACTGTAGTGCCAGAGGGTCGTGCGAAGACCGCTCTTTAAATGCGAAGTTGACCTTGAAACATGTCCAAGGATATTCTAAAATAAGGTTTATATTAACATATAACATTACTTTTACCCACTTACGTGGTCGAACGGTCTAAGGCGTCCCTCGTGTTAGACTGACCTGCTGAAGATTGATAGATCGATGGGGAGGTCAAATCACAGTCGGATCTACTTAGGGTAGTTTTTTCCTAAATGGTTTCCCACTCTCCCTCCACGCAAATGTGGGTATATTACCTCTAAAATGTTTCTTTACTCATTCCTATACTATTGGAAGAGTAACTATAATTATTTGCGCATAGCCTTATCAGGTAATTAGACACAGTGATAAAAAACAAACATTACCTTTAATTTTTAAACTATCCATCAATGTTACTCCAGGTTGGTGACCTGGTAATTAATCTAGGAGTAAGGTGTCGGACTTCTGTGCTGGGGTCTGGGGTTCAATCCTCGGTCCCGGCACAGATTTATATGATTACCAAACCCTTCCTTCANCACAGATTTATCTGATTACCAAACCCTTCCTTCACCTCTGACAAGACATCTTGTGAATGTGGGGAATGCCAGGCCTCCACCGTGGTTCGGATTCCACGTTAAACTGTAGGTCCTCCATTTCATCTCACAATCACCATACCATTACACATTAGCGTAAGTGCGTATAACCCGAACGGGTAGTAAGACGCGGTGCTAATAATAATAATCATCATAATGTTACTCCAGGGGAAAGAAGGAGGTTTGCGCAAAAAAAACAAAGCACAATTAATTATGTTATGCCAGCACTTTGTGAGTTTATTCATGCCTACGTTAGGCTATATGTCATTTAATCATTATTTGGTGCTAAAATACTCTTAATTAGCTGTTCTGAAAATAATTATTTGTTGAAAAATTTAGTAAGATATTTCAAATCTATTCATAAAGTAGCAAAGTTTATGCAAAGGTTATTGTAAGTATCGAAGTCAAAGTCAAGTAGATTTGACTTAATTATTGAAAAATAAATTTAGTGAGATATTTTAAATCTGTTCATAATGTATCAAAGTTTTCTTCTAGCCTTCAAAACATTTTGAAGATGCAAAGGTTATTATACGTGTCGAAGTCGAAGCCAAGGAGATGTGACCTCTCCAACTTTAACGTTTAGAAGCTTCGCACATCCCTAATACACTACCCCAGGAATAACATCATGCCTAGGTAGGTAATACAGCTCGAACCAGGCGTCGCGTCATTGGGGGCGATTTTCTGAATTGTACTTAGGAAATCAATAGAATTTGTAACAGTGAAACAATTTTATAGTAACATAACTTATTAAAAAGAATACAACAAAATTTAAAAAATATCATATTTTAGAATTTAATAATATTATTGAACTTGTCCTAATTTAATCGCTGTAAAATGCCGAATTCATAAAATCACTCTTTTCTAATATTTCTGTTCCGAACGTATTCGTATATTTAATCTACCGGTTAATCGGTCACGTGATGGGGCACTGGATAGTAGAAAAATATAATTTGTGTCTAAATTACTTCACTTCATTGACATTTAAAATAATATATTAACACACATAATACACAGTCATGTATTATTTAATTAATATGTTAAATCAACATACAAATATTATTTACGTTAATAAAATATAATAAATATTCAATTACTCCCGTTTTTATCTAAATGTATTAAAGATGGTTGTTATTATTCTTGCTAAGAGGATAGGCCCCTACAACTAATTTCAAAAAGCCATAATCAGACGTACGCTCTGTTTACTATGGAAGATAGCAGTTTTACCTTGGTAGAATACAAACCTGCGTTTGCGGCACACTTTTGATTAATAGGGTTTTTGGAGGACTACTACAAGGAATTAAAGCACTGGCACCAGTTGAAAAAAAGGGGAAATTTACTTTTTATTAATACAATTTAATTAATATATTTAATACCGTATTATTAGTGTTTTTTACATTCTTAAAGTGACAGTAAAATAATTAATCAAATTTTAATTACTATGTATAAATTAATTGACATACTAATGTAAGATTTGAACTTGTTTAATTGTTTTATATTACTTATTTCCGTAATTTTAGGGCTTATACACGATAAGGTGACTACCATTTTATGTTTTATTTCGTTAGATCTGCCCCATTTTTTTTTACATATGATGTTCACCGGAAATGGAAATCTTTTTGTCAGAGATATCATGTTAACACATTGATCAAAATTTGATGTCATGCCTGTAAAGGGTTTGTGGTCCACCAATGTGCCGTGGCACACAGTTTGAGAACCACTACATTATAGTGGAGCCATGCAAGGTCACTCACTACCTCTCAGAGTAGATTAAGTGTCCATCAAAACTCTTGACGAATCCTCACTCTCTCTACCATCTTCCAAAGTACTAATATTTCTGTCATCGACATGTATAATTAATTAAAAAAATTCTGTCTCCCCACGTATCCCTATTTCCTCTATATGTAACCGTTACCATGACAACGCAACAAAGGTAATTTGCATGCATCAGTCCCTCTATTACCACCCCTTTCCAACAACATTTGAGGCCGCGAGTTTGAAAAAGGCTTGTAAATCGCTTGTCACACAATATACTCCACACTCACACGGGTCTTGATTACTAGTCACACACATCCTACACGTGTGTGAAAGACCTCAACTCCAACTTAAGGTGGGGGTGTATGGAACGTTAGCTAAAGGCAGTGTTTTATCAGTTTTTATAGCGAAACAATTTTGTGAAACTAGCTCATTACATACAAGTTTAGGTAGGTGTCGTCATGTATTTAGTGTATTATTATTATTATCACTACGTCTTACTACCCGTTCGGGTTATACGCACTTACGCTAATGTGTAATGGTAGGGCGATTGTGAGATGGATTGGAGGACCTACATTTTAACGTGGAATCCGAACCACGGTAGAGGCCTGGCATTCCCCACATTCACAAGTTGTCTTGTCAGAGGTGAAGGAAGGGTTTGGAAATCAAATAATTCTGTGCCGGGACCAAGGATTGAGCCCCGGACACCAGCACAGAAGTGTGACACCTTACCCTTAGACCACCAGGTCACCTGCAGTGTTAAAGAATAAATAAATAGACTGGACGGGTAAAAGATGTGGTGCAGAGAAAATTCCACTTAAGGTGCGGCAGAAGGGAGTGCAAGTATTTTTCAGTTTGTATAGAATATAAATTTGTTGGTAAAAATTAATCAAATATTTCTCCAGTAGCAACATAGAGTTTAGTTTTCTGCACGTGCTAATATCAACAGATCTTGAATATCTTTCAGGAGTGTCCTGGAATGTTGTCAAAATATTTTCTCTTTATTTAAAATGTTTTGACAACATTCCAGGACATCCCTGATAGATATTCAATATCCGTTGATATTAGCACGTGCAGAATAACTAAACTCTATGTTGCTACTGGAGAAATATTTGATTTGTTTTGGCCAAAAAAATGTAATGCTATAAAAACTGTAAAATTACTCGTTCTCCCTTCTGCGGCACCTTAAAAATCCACGGCTGTCTTAGCAGATGAGCTTTTTAGCCTTGCTCGCGGCCGGGTGATACAGTAGTGTCGAAAAAAACGTAAATAGCCCCGTCCCAACAAGAGTCATTGGTGTGAAGTTATATAACAAGCGTATCACGAGCGATCCGTGCGTTATCTAGGCGGGTGCGTCGACACAAGTACAGGGCTCTAAAAGACAACAAGTGCGCATGCGCAGACCACACCTACAGCTTTATACGCGCTCAACGAGTGAAGGTTGGAGTACTCAGGGGTGGACAGAGTGGTTTTTTTTAATGAGAGAGTGGTTTTACTGTCTAAATCCTAAACATTACTATTAGACCTACACAGGTGGTCATGTGGTCTAAGAAATAATTCTCACAAATTAATGACTCGCCTTTGAGGGTGAAGTGAAGGTTTGAATCTTTGCTCATTCATTACCTCTTGGTAGTTAGTTTTAGAAGGGTAATTAAAAACGTTCGTTCCCAATAGGTTCATTTTCTCCTTCATTTTTCATTATTTACGCGCTCCTTTTTTTAATAATATCCAATCATTCATTATTCTATTTTTAATTTGTAGTTATAGTATTTTTCGTTTTAAATATTTATACTAGGCTTTAATTTTTATTTTTTGTGCTTTATTTCTGGCGCTATGTTAGCAGTAACGAAAATTAAAAGCAGGCTCATATAAGCATGTTCTACTGCTCCCAGAATGCGGTGACGTAGCCAGGATTTCATATCGGGGGGAGAGGGAGGGGGCACTACATGAAAATTCCTCCTTGCCCCCCCAAATATCAGCCTGATTGTACCTTCACCCAACAAAAACCATCCCACAATGAAATTGTGTTAGATCACGGCTCACTTAACTTAAATAAAAACACTATGCTATTTATAGATTTTGGTTGGATAATATTCTCAAGCCGAAATACCGTAGAAAAATGAAAAAAATATATAAATTATTTATTAAATCTAAAACAAAGAATATAAGTAAAAGTTCAAAATGGAATGAGAAAAGGCCTCGGGAAATTGGAGGGTGGGAGAGGGGGTGAACGGGGGAAGGGTCCGGAATCCCTGTGTACCTCCCCACCCCCACCCCCACCCCCAAGCTACATCGTTGCAGAATGGAAGCACGATAACCAATTAAAACCATGTGCCACGTTGTTGATCTGGTCACCCCTGGTTTAATAGGAGCTGTTGTAGCCTCACGGCTAATTATGAGCAGTCACGTTCCTACCCACCGAGCGAATGGAACATTAGATATCATAACAAGTACATGAGAGAGAAAGAGAGATGGGGTTGGTTGATATTAAGGGGGGGTGAAGGGAAAGGGATGAAAGCTTCATAATAAAACCAAGAGAAAGAGTTAGGAAACATTTTCACACGTTCGAAACTTCGTGGAACTTCGGGAGAATAAGGTGTTTTAAACCGTGAAAACGATTTCTTTTTATCTAAGACAAAAATACTAACCATACTTAATTGAATAGTGGTGGATGGGTAGTAGAATGGGAGGTCGGAAAGGGAAGACTTCAAAGAATATGCGAAATCAAGTATTTAACGCTTTAATTTTGTTTAAAATACTGACCATGGATGAGTAAGCCTAGAAAATTGACCATTATTTTGACTCTTACAGATAAAAATCTAGTTGTTGGATTCATATTGGTAATCAGTGCAAACCAATATTTGGCTAAATATGCGCCTATAAATATTCAGCTTATGAACCAATATATATAACCAGGCGGGGTGGCATATTTAACGTGCAATTATTGAACTAACTAATGAAATTATATTATTATTATTATTAGCACCGTGTCTTACTACGCATTCGGTTTTCACGCACTTACGCTAATGTGTAATGGTAGGGTGATTGTGAGATGAAATGGAGGACCTACAGTTTAACGTGGGATCCGAACCACGTCTTGTCAGAGGTGAAGGAAGGGTTTTGCAGTCAGATAAATCTATGCCGGGACCAAGGATTGAACCCTGGACCTTCAACACAGAAGTCTGACACCTCACTCCTAGACCCACCAGGTCACCGAGATCAAATTAGGACTTACAAACTAATTCAACTCAAGAATACATACTTAATCCAATACCCAAGGCGTCAGTTCAATAATGAAAGAGTAAAGACCATTAGAACCAAATTATTATTATTACTATTATTATGATTATTATTACTATAGTTTTTATTATTATTATTATTATTATTATTATTATTATATCACCACGTTTAACTACCTGTTTAGGTTATACGCTTATGTACTAGTTACACTAATGGGTTAGGGATTTTGAAGGCTTAATTTAGAGGAAGTGTACCCAAATTTGCGAGGAGGAAGAGGGAAAATATTATTATTTAATAGTTGTATATGGAACCAAACTTTGATACCTTAATTTAGTAGGTAGGTGCGCTAAAGACAGAGCTTAGGTTCTAGTCCAATATAGTATCACCTTTCCCTTAATATTCTTCCCCCCCCCAAAAAAAAAAAACCCCGACACTCTATTTTAATGTTCTGTAAATTAATTTAGAAATATAACCAAGGGTGAAGTTACCCTTAATATTATATCTAAATTAGTTATAAATTAAGACACATATTTCTCGCAAAACGCGTTTTCACGACACATGTGAGAAATACCTTTTGGAAGAACACTAAAATTGGTTTCAAGCTCAAAGTAATAATTCTTGCGTTTTTTAAAGTCCAAGAAATAAAACGTCAACGATATTTACACTTCCTCTAAATTTAAACCCTTTTATTCCCTAACATATCAGCATAATTAGTTCGTAAATATGCGAGATTACAAGTGTTTGGAAAAAATAAATCTTATTTTGAAATTTAATTTACGTTTTTTATGCAATAACTTATTTGAATAACGTTCGTGCTAAGTCTCCATTGTGATTTTAAGAATAGTTTCTTAATTTAATCGCTATATTATAGTAGTAGATATTTCTCCACAATCATGAACATAAATGTTTACATACACGATCGATTAATCGACTAATTGATATATATATATATATATATATATATGTTTGGAAAGCAAGGTTTAATTATCATTTTCATCACACCAACATACCTTAGACCAGGGGTCTTCAACATTTTTATGTCCAAGGGCCAAAGTCTCTCTCGCTTTCTGGCTCGTGGACCTCAATGCTGTACCGATAAATATTAGGATTTAATAATTAATATTAAAATAACCGTAATAGCTCATTGTTTTACACTTATACTCACACTAGGGATTAGGATTTCTCGTGAAGTATGTTATCTAGTTTTTTCCTCTTTTTTTTTTTTAGTTT
>CABFVX010004336.1:0-16027 GCA_902151425.1 Timema shepardi | reverse complement strand
TATATATATATATATATATATATATTTGTCATTCAATCTCTTAAAATAATTTTATATTTTTCATGATCCAGTGGGTAGCAAAAAAAAAAATGTTACCACGGGCCGCAAATGGCCCGCTTGCCGTGGTTTGAAGACCCCCGCTTTAGACTAAGATCCGGTTGCACAAATATTCAGTGACTGATAAAATATCAGATGTAAGTTGATCTGTAATCACTGGGTCAAACCTCATTTTCATTTGCACCAATAAAAATTAGGAGCCGAATGTCGATCAAATCTCTCTGGTCAAGCTAACCAGACAGTTCTCCCCCATCAAATGTTTCAATCTTCGCTCAATGTTGATTGGAGATAAGGGGCCAGTTTCATAGTCAAATTTAGTACGACTCAAGTGCGGCGCTACACTAAGTTCATGACGACACCTACCTAAACCAGAATGGACTGGGCCAGTTTCCTATGCGAGAACGGCCCATTCCATTCGAGTTTAGGTAGGTGTAGTCATGAACTTAGTGTAGCGCCGCACTTGAGGCGTACTAAATTTGACTATGAAACTGGCCCATAGCCTTTAAACTTTAGTAACTGAATTAGTTTTTGCATCCTTATTCAAGTTATTAATAAAAGTAAAGCATGTGTTTTATGTATTTATTTTTTTCTGTGACGTTTTCAGTATAGTAGTTTCCACAATGGTAGCTTCAGATGAAGTTTTTAACTACACAATGAAGTTATAAAGAATGAGCGAGATCCAAAACAGATACAGGGAAAAAATGAACTTAATTTTAATCAAAGAAATATAAAATTGGGAAAGAGGCTTATACTGACTATATTTTGTTGTGTATATTTGTTAAAATCACTATAAAATGGTTTAAAAAAAACATTTTTCTTAAAGAACGTGCCCGAAGTTGCAATTTATTGAAATTGATATATAAATATTAGGCAACCTAGGCTACAAGAGACATAAAGTTTATACATCATGGACAACCTTATATATACATTTCCGAAATTGGTAAATCATTCCCAAAAATATAATATAGCAACGTTTGCATCCTCATATTAGTGCGAACAAGAGTTTTCATCAATGAAACTTTGGAAAAGTGACCTTAGAAAATAAATTACTGACGAGCATCTGTCTTCTCTCTTGAGAATCTCATCAAAGTTTCACTCATCTCACACCCCGTCATATATAAATCATCTGAACAAACCTTAAAATATACCAAGCCACTAAGGTATTTATGATTGTTATACATTCTCAATGTATTTAAATTTATTAATGTCAGTCTATTATGTGTGTTTATAATTTGTTTTAAATTAATTTTGAAGACAAGTGAATGAACAAAATCTTTGGCTAGCCTATTTTTTTCATCGGCCCTCCTTTAAGTAATTTTGAACATTCCTGATTTAAGGCATAATTCTCGCGTTAAATTGACCTGCTGATTATGGGGAGATCGAGGTTTGAATCTCGGTTGGGTGTACTGAGAGTGATTTTACCTTAAATGTTTCCCACTCTCCTTCCATGCAAATGCGGGTATATTACCTCTAAGCTGTTTCCTTCATCATTCCTACCCCCATTAAAGTAATTATCATACATGCGTATAACCTGAAATGGTAGAAATACACGATGATAATAGTAACAACAATAATAAATTGTTACGGTACAATCATATATACTTTCTCACAGAGTCTAATATATTGTTTGACAAAACTTTCAAAAATAAGTTATCAAAAAACTATCTCTTATAAGATTCGGTGACCTGGTGGTCTAGGGGGTAAGGTATCAGACTTCTATGCTGGGGTACGGGGTTCAATACTTGGTCCCGGCACAGATTTATCTGATTGCCAAACCCTTCCTTCACCTCCGACAAGACATCTTGTGAATGTGGGGAATGCCAAGCTTCCACTGTGGTTCGGATTCCAAGTTAAACTGTAGGTCCTCCATTTCATCTCACAATCACGCTAACATTGCCCATTGGCGTAAGTGCGTATAACCCGAATGGTTAGTAAGACGCGGTGTTAATAATAATAATAATAATAATAGTTATAATATAAGATTCAACCTACTCAGATAAACTAACATTATTTTGGTAATAATATGATATACTCATTAGATAGGCCCGTATGTTGTTAACAAAATTGCTCTAACAAATTTTTTAATTACTAATTTTAAATCATCAGTTTTTAATAAACGACCCTTAAATAACAATTTTTGGCCAAAATGAGTATACATTCTTATTTATCGCGTAAAACACTCACCAGACCTATTTGTATAACTTAAAAACTATTTTCGAAAAATTTCAAATGTTTGAAAATTAATCAATAACAAACCATTCTTGAAAGAGTTTTCTCCCCGAAAATAAGTATAAATTGTTGTTTTCATCTCATTCACTTCCCATGTAGCTTTATAAAGCAAAATCGGTAGCTATTTTCAAAATAGTTAGAATTTTTAAAAATAAGTCAAAAGTAGACTATCCTTTATTTGAGGTATATAATATATTTTTTAAATAACTCGATATATTATCATAATAACATATATAAATATCAAGTTTAAAGAAAATCCATAAAAATGTTTTGTCTGAAAGTCCAGGGAAACACTTATTTTTATTTCATGGGTGCATTAAATGTTAAGATCCATAATAATCTTTAGGGGGGAAATATTCACGTTTATATTTCTTTATCTTGAGAAAGTGAAATTTAAGGTCCAATTTCCAAGAAAAGAGATAATTTTTCGGTGAAGTGAATAAAAAGTAGATGATGCTGCCATTTTGGTATTTTAAAGAAAGAACTACCCACTATATTCTGAAAATTGACACGGGAATCGAACCCGGGAACTTTGACTTAGTACGCTAATGCTCTAACTACTGAACTATCCAGGAATCGTCCCGTGCTCAGGGTCATTCTTCACTCATATTTTAAGGCAGAGTCTATGATGGACGTGCGTAAATCTTCGGCCTTAAAATATGTGGGAAGAATCACCATGGGCACGGGTCGAATCCGGGTTGGATTCCCGTGTCCAGGTGTCACTATTCAATTTTCAGAATAAAATATCTAGATGCAGTCCTCACTACAAAAAAAACCACATAAATAATAGCTTTAGCTATTTGATTCATACCCCCTATAGTTGTAACTTCGATTTTCCGGATCGGTAGTTGTAACTCAACTTTAGATGTGAATAAAGTGAAGATACAAAAACTTAGGTCACAACTTCATTATTTTGAAGTCTGAGGGAGGGCGCACTCCACTTTTGTCAGTCATCAGTTGTCTTCAACATGGCGATTTTCATGCATGTGAAGGAGAGAGAAAAACATACGTTGAAAGAAAAGTTTTGAGTAGGTGTAAGGAGCTGATGCATTTTCAGACTGAAAGTATTGATTTTATAACCTCAGAATTTCTGCTAAGTAGTGATGAAACTCGGGGAAAAACACTAACTCCAAAAAATCGCATGCAAATATTCTTACGTTACTCTGCTGATCTTGGATTTCAGAGTGGAGTGTCAGAAGATTTTGGAATGGACCGCTTGACAGTGTATAAACCTGTTAACTACGTTATGGATCATATTCTCGAAAAAAGCTCATAACTGGATTCATTTCTCCAATACAGTGCAAGAAATGAATAATGCGGAAGTTGATGTGGCAAACGCACTTTAATTTACCAAATGTTGTTTTAATCACCTAACTGATTTAGTTCGCTTTGCACTAAACCACCCTCAAACCCGCCAAACCTATCCCCCTGTTACCCTCCAATATTTAGTGTCAGCGCTAGATGATATACGGAAGGGGGACCAGGCCATGTCACGACAAGAGCAACCAGCATGTTTTTGAGGTAAAATATCTCAGGGAGGGCCGGAGGACCCACACAACAGACACTGAGTAGACAAGGACCCTCCTTTGACAAGGATAAGCCGCCAGGACCTCCCGCCAAGCCTATGAGGACACCTCCCCACGTACTTCTCCGTCACGGTCCTCGGTCAGGTTGAAGACGAGTCGAGTAAAGGTGCAAGCCAGTATTAGCTGTTATCTCTTTAAATTGTGTAAAAATTGTACCAGTGGTCACGACAAACAAAGGCGTCAGTCTCGTCAAGTCTGGTTTGCTTGTGACTTAGAGAGAATATTTAGAATCCAGGCAGGGTAACTTATACAGTTTTTGTTTCTAAATGTTTTTCCAAACTCCCTCATGAAAATGTGCGTACATTCCCTCTAAAGTTCTACCTTCCTCATCATCACCCCGAGAGTATAGATATTCGGAAGTCCCGGACGAGTAGTAAAATGGTTTGAAAAACAATTTATTTAATTTATTTACCGTGCACTTTCCGAACCAACAGGTTATATCACCACACGACTTATAAACTAGCTTAAATCTAAAACCGAGACACAACATCCATTCCCCGACCGTTAATTCATCGCTGTAGAAGGGAAACCCACACTTCACTTATGATACATTTTTCTTCCATTTCAGAAATCAAACCCGGGACCTTTAGCTCAGTTTTGGTCAAGTTTTGGGGCAAAATAAATCAAATAATGCTCTATTAAACACAACGTATAGTTTTCTTCCTATGTTGACTTCAACAGTTGTTGAAAATCTCTCAAGGGTGTCCTGGAATTTAATGACAGCTTTTATATTAATTAAAACATTTCCTCATATAATGCTGCTCTGCTCATGACAGATATTCAACAACTGTTGATATCACAATGTAAAAAAAGCTTTATGTTTCTATAAGGGCAATATTTTATTTTATTTGGCTAAAAAATATTTGCTATAAAAACTTTAGCCTTTTCTCACGTTTCTGACACCCCCATTTTAAATAAGGTAGGTTACTTCTTCAATAACTAAACGGTAGCTTATATTATATTTGTACTATCAATATTATAAACGCAAATAGAAAATTTTTAATTTGAATATCTTGGTACTAAATCAAAATCGTTGGCCTACCTACTAAATTGTGTTTACGCAATTCTGAATCAAACCAGGAATATTCAGATTTGTGTGAACCTTCTTTTAACCTCATGGACACGTGGATGGGATTAGTTAAATTTATTTCAAATAATATATATATATATATATATATGTATATATGCGTGTCTGTGCTACCGTATCCCGGTCACGAAAAGATTAGCCAGTACTAATGTAACATTGCCCATGGGGACACCTTTCCTTGGAGGCTCTTTTCATGTCCCGATGATGAGGTGATGGTGATAGTGAGTATGAGGGTGTGGAACCAGTGGAAACACTTAACCCAGATTTACAAATCAGACCCTGATTACCGTTGGGATAATTCAACTTTTGGGAAAAATACTTAGGTTGCAAGCATTAAATCGAACCAAGCACCCCTAGTTTGGTAGCCAGTTGCTCTGACCATTATACCAAGGTGCCGGTTTTTAATAGTTCAATAAATAATTCTGATAAACAGGTAAAAAACTTGACAATTAATAAGATAGATTACCTCCCAAAATATCTAGCCTAGACTTATTCATTATAGACAAGGAAACAAATTATATATATATTGATGTGTGAAGTACCTTATTTACAACGATGTCACACTTGAAATTTAACATGAATAATTATGAAAAAAAAAATGTTATTAACGTGTTACCTGAAACCTTTTCATAAAAATAGGTCGCTTTCATTTGAAAAATTTGACTCTAGAAAACATACACGTTCACCATGAATTGTTTTATTTGGTATCATTAAACTGTCAATCATAAACTACAGAATACGACAGGTGTTTTTGGTGAAGGAATTACTTATCAAATGAACCCAGATAATTAATGGCTGCATTCATGAAGAGTAATTATTCTCCATAAACAAGTCTTACGATACACGACGTGTGAGAACTGTCCTACGGCGCAGGCGCAGTTGTTCGAAACTAGTTGCTCCCATTAACACATTTTATAGAATGCACCTTGACTGTTAATTTTAATTTAGGGAATTGATACGAACTTTCTAAACATATACATATAAAACAATAAGTAGACTTGAACACGCACTTCAACTAAATTGTAGTAGGATTTTGGTAGGAAGAAACTAAAACTAAAAACAACTATTTTTTGTTGTCAAATATAATAATTTGTATTGTATTATTATTGTTATTTTATAGGTATTGATGATCTCTATCAAAAGTGACAGCTTTATATCACACAGATCGACGTATAAATACGTGATAATGTTTTAGATTTGTTTTTAAGTATTTAACGTGCACCATCTAAACAAATTGATTATATCAGCACACGACATATAAACTAACTTAAATCTAATACAGACACAACAGCCAGCCCCCAGCCGTTATTTCATCCCTTTGAAAGGATAAAGATACGTTTCACCAACTTTAAATTTGTCGGCCATACCAGAAATTGAACCCGGGACCCTAAGCTCAATAAACAGACACTCTACCGACAGAGTTAAGGTTTCGGACTACTTGAAGGTATGTCCTGTAACCTTTCTAGCTGTCATGTAAAGTCCTTCGTATGAAAAATTGGATTGCACCTAATCCAACGTCAGAAATTTGATAGCATCAATGAGTGCGTGGAGATATCGAGCTCATCTAGTCTGGTTTGCTGGTGTTTGGTAAGTCGAGGTTCGAATACCACACTTACGTTTTGAGAGGTTTTTTTTTTACTATATGGCTTTCCCGTCCCATTATACTCCCGTACAGGAACATTTCCTCTAAATTCTACCTTCCCTATCCGTAGTACTTTATCTTAGTTTTGGTCGTCATCGCTTCTTACTACGTGTTCAGGCTGTACCCAAATAGGTTTATGGTGATTACTCAAATAGAGATGAGGAAGGAAGCCTTTTAGAGGTAATCTACCCG
The DNA here is from genome assembly GCA_902151425.1 of Timema shepardi. Taxonomy (NCBI): domain Eukaryota; kingdom Metazoa; phylum Arthropoda; class Insecta; order Phasmatodea; family Timematidae; genus Timema; species Timema shepardi. Next base: position 9,234 of record CABFVX010004336.1, on the reverse strand, counting down.
CATTTGCTTGGAAGGAAAATGATATTTAGGAAAAACACCCTTAATACACACGCCAGGAACTCAAACTCCTATGTGCCCGTCATCAGTAGACCAGTCTAACATGAGAGTGACGCCTCAGACCATTCGGCCGCTGAATCTGGTAGTAGCGTAGTTAAAATGTGTATAGCCCAGAGGGGTAGTAAAACGTCGAGGAAAAATGTAGTCTACTAATTTGATACCCTCATTGGTAATCATAATATCTAGGTCATTATTCTTGTAATGGACTGAATTGAAGTTGATGGTAAGGTTGAAGTTAAAATCCCGGTCAGCCCATTGAGATTTATTTCCCAAAAGGTTTTTCCACTCTCTCCCCACGCCAATACAGGTATATTTCCGATAAGTTTTTACTTTATTATTTGCGTATAACCCAAATGGATAATTAATACGTGGTGCTAATAATAATAATAATAATAATATACTTTCTTATCCGTGACCCTTAAGTGTAAGTAAAATACGGATGACCTGGTAGGGTAAAAAAAATGTGTCGAAAAAAAACAAAACCATTTAATATGGGGATAATAAGATACCTACACCCGTGGTCACGCAGTTTAAGGCATACATCTCGAAGTATATTGGATTGAAGTGAAGGTTCGACTCTATTGTAAAAGCACCATTGGCATTCCAAAAAGAGCAAGCTGCATCCACGTTTAGGCCTATACGAGTAATAGCGATAAAAGTTACGCTCCAAAATACCAATAAACTAAATACTTCTTTACATTCCTGCCTTTTTGGGGGACTTGAGGTTGGAGTAATGGGAGATACATTGTTAATTAGTCTCCAGTAAAACTATTTTTTTTAGAAACAAAACCATAACCTACTGACATCCCTCTCTAATAATTCAGTAGTTGAGAAAGTTACTTTATTCTATACCTTGAATTTTACTACCAGTAAATAAAATATACATGAAATACCACCTTATTTAAAAACAAAAGTAGATTTTATTTAGGCATATATCCATGCCATGTTCAGTAAGAACACTTCTTCTCAAATACAACAAATAGTTGGTTTGAATTCTGTGACCTCTATAAACATTATGCAGATACATATAGGACAATGAAATCAAGACATTAAATTTAATCCCAGGACCGTAAGTTTGTAAAGCTAAAATCATACTAACTAATATCAATTTAAACACAACGTTTGTACAAACAATATATACAATTCGGCAACATAAAAACCGACAATGGTTCACCGTGGTTGTGTTTCTGATAGCTGAGCCTACTTTTTCACATATTGCTGGTACAGCAATACTGTAAACAATTGTATATTTTCTTTTAAGGTGAGGGGATGAAGGAAATTAGCTGAGGTCCGTATTTTTGCAGTTTTATAACAAAAATCTTTATTTGCTTAAATAAATAAAGTACTTCTTCATTAGATCCGTTTAGTTTTCTTCATATAGTAATCCTAACTAGTCTTGAATATTCGTCATGAAAATTGTGATATTTTAACAGAACCTTCTAGCTACATTTAAAAAGTCTCTGTTCAAATCCCACTGTGGACATGACACATTTTCAAGATTGGTTGAGAATACTATGTGTAGAAAATTAAACTAAAGGGATCTACTAAAGTAATATTTTACTTACTTTGGCCAGAATTGTTTTATAAAAACTACAAAAATACAGACCCTAGCTTAGGTTGTTTCATCCCTCACCTTAAGTACTCCATCTTGAGTTAAGAGGCTTACATTTTATTAGAGCAAAGTGTATCGATGATCTTATAATCAATACAAAAAAAAAGTTTTTACAATTAAAATTGCATATTTGGCTTACTCCTTAATGGTTTGCAATTTTGACTCTTGCCTGAGATATCTGAGCTCAGTCATGATCTAATAAACAGAAAGGGGACCCATTGCAGATTTTTCATTCTCTCCAGGCGAATAACTACAGTCCAAAAAGTATATACAATGGCAAGTAGCTTGCGAAGAAGAAACTAACAATTTTATAATGAATATGGCTCTACCGGTGTTAGGTTAAAATAAATTTGGAAGAAATCTTCTCTTCCACCGACGTCTGCATATTTGATCAGTAACCATACAGCCCCAATTTTGTTTAGTGTAAACTGTCAGACATTGACTTAGAATTAAACCACCACAATATGTGCCGTTAGATTAATAAACAAAAGCTGCTGTTAACCTTTCGCGATGAAATATACACCCTTTTGATTGAAGAAAGGCATATAAATAGCATATGCGATACACTTTAATTTTATTCTCTAACAGCTATTTCCTAGTAACTGATGAGATAAACCACCCCACATATATGGTTTAATGTTCATAACAGATTGCTCATGAAAACGTTCTGGTACATTATACAACAAGAGTTTTGACAGCTCGAAAATTAAGCATCCTAAACAAAATGTCTTTAGCAGCAACGCATTAAAAGAATTTAAAAAAAGAATTCTTTATTGTATTTACCGACATAATACATACGTTGAAATGAAAGTTATCATGCGTGTATACCTATATGACCCATAAATTACACAAAAAGTTGTACTTGAAGATGATAATACTAAACGACAAGATTTTAAACCTCTTCCTTACCATTACAAGAAAAACTCTATTTCAAGACTGAGACTTGTTAAGAACGCCCAAATATAATGGATCTATTTTGAAATTTTAATAAGATGCGGTGTTCGTGCAACCCCCCTCCTGTGAGGTAATGGTGCCCCCCCTTGGGGGGTCATTTTGTGCGCCCCCCCCCCTTCCAAGTACATTCTTGTCTGGAGAGAAATAATAGTTATGAATTATTCATGGAGGTCTTCTCCAATCATCTCTAAGGAACTAAAATAATAATAAAAAACATGAATGCTTAACCTTTTGAAACACGAGTCGTAAAGAAATGGTGGAGGTATTTTATGAGTTAATTGAAGGCAAACGTAATTGTTACTTGCTTCATCTGACGGATTTAGACGTGAAAAAAAGGGTTTAGTCCTCTACTTGTTAAAGGAACAAGTTGAGTATTTGGGTTATAAATATTTATTCAGGATCGTAAAGATGGCCGTTGTTATGATACAGGCATGAAATATCTCGACAGCGTTTTTTAAAAGCTCGTGCAAAGTTAGTGGATATTATAATAAGTTAAATAAAAACAGAAATGTTGCAAAACATCTAAACGTTAAAACTGATTTTTAAATGGTGATTAAACGTGAAATTTTAAAACATAAGGTTGACTTCGCAGCCAACTAAAAAAAACCCTGTGACATCACACTTCCCACTAAACATTTAACATTAGTCCCAGAAATATGAAAATATTTACGAGATTATTTTTTTTAGATACGAACTAGTAACAAAATAATCTCTCCTAGGCTTGTAGAAGTCCTTTACAAGCAAACTTGAATAGGAAACAAATAGTTTTAGATTGATTATATTTCTAAAGGTACAATCAATTTTGACTAATTTTTGGATATAAAAGTGGATGCATAGTTGAAGCTTCGTAGGAAGCTAGATTCTGAAAACACAAAACATATTGTTTTATTCAGTTAAAAATGAAATTTTTGCTTTGTTATTATTTTATAGGAATATCTACTTTATAATGCAGATCATATTTTACATGTGAAATGAACACACAAAATTATAACTATCTAATAACTTTTTAAACTTCCTAGTATCAACCAGCCTTCATGCTGTGTTTTTATTACGTACCTACTTCAAGATATTGCTTTTCACATCACATCTTACTAGGTATAGGACCTATGCGTACAGGTAATACATATTTAATTAAACTAATGTGCTAGAGATAATTAAGGTGTAGTTTGAACAAAATATACCTGATTCTACGTGGAGAGAGTGGTAAAATAAACACTTTCAACATACACTCTCAGGATTCTAACCCCGACGTCCCATAATCATCAAACAGGACCATATGAGAATGACGTCCTAGTTCACGTGGCCACAGATGCGGTCTCCAAAGACACAATATTTTTATAAAAAAAATCCTGAAAAATATATAAGCTATTTATGTTAGTATCTAAAAATATTTAAATATAACAAGGCTTACAATTAGGCCGTTAGGTAAACAGTAGTTATATTTATAACTACGTACAGAAAACGCACAAGATAGGGGCATCAAAAGCACACCTTTGTTTATAGGACCCTGACACAGACTTTGTATCCGTAGGTCCGTAGTCTGTAGTCCGTAGTCCGTGGTCCGATCGATACCACAGTATTCGGTTGCTCTGGTCACAAAGTGCTTATCCGTAAGACCATACTCCGTCACCAAAATAAATAGTTTTTAGTAAGATTTTATTTTGTGATTAGTTATATTCTTGTTAAAGATCAAATTACAGATAAGGGCGACCTGGTGGTCTAGGGGTAACGTGTCAGACTTCTGTGCCGGAGGTCCAGGGCTCAATCCTCGGTCCAGGCACATATCTATATGATTGTCAAACCCTTCCTTCACCTCTGAAAATACGTGTGTATTAATCACAACTTGTGAATGTGGGGAATGCCAGGCCTCCACCGTGGTTCGGATGTCGCGTTAAACTGTAGGTCCTCCATTACATCTTACAATCACCCTACCATTACACATTAGCGTGCGTACAGTCCGAACGGGTAGTAAGGTGCGTTAGTAATAAAAATAATAATAATCCACATACATAAAGGAAGCATGATAGTAATATTAAAATTGTTTGCTTAGTTTAATTCAGAACACTAGTATTAACTACATTTGTTTTGCATTTTCGGGCTAATTTATTTTAAGTTTGCTAGTTAAAATCGTGCTATAAATATATTTATTGTGATTGTACTACATTTTAAGTATATTATGGAAGTTTTCTCAACTTTTTTTTCTTTTTATTAATCAGCTGACTGATTGGTGCTCGCTCCTTGCTGTAGACGATTTTCTTTTCAACTTTTCGATTGAATGAGGTCTCCGACCATCTAATTGATTGGAACGGTCACGTGATTACGGATATGGACTGTGTATTCTCGAATAGAGCTTTTTGAGGACCAGGACCACGGAGCACAGGCTTCGTACTTACGGATACTGTGTCAGGGCTGTCTCTGAGCTCCATATGGCAACACCGCGTGTTGGTTCGATTACGAACGACACATCTCTGTATTGTGTTTGCATCTTAACCAACTTAACCTAACCTAATCTAGTCATGTAATTTTATAATGCTATTGTAATTATTGTAAAGTGTGAGGGGGTTGTTTACCATACATTTGCTATGTCGCCACGTTATGTGGCTATTTTTTGCCTGTGCGCTTTTTATCCATATCTTAGTGCGTTTTTGATACGAGATTTCTTCCTCTGGCGTGCTTTCGATTTTCCCCGTTTATTTATTTAGACCTGCGAGACTGCATTAGGTCAAGAAAGATTGAAACATAAACATGAAGACCATATTTATATTCATCACCCGCGACTATAGGAGATTACGTGTTATATTCTCCCATTAGCGGAATAACAGAAATCAAGTTAAATTATACTTCACAGTTGCGTGGAGTCTGGTAATAAACACTCCCTACCCAACCCTCATGTTCCTCAACACTTTCACACTTCATACCAGGGTACACCTTATTCCAGGGGTAATGAGGAGATGCACACTTTCATTTATCCACTTTAATAACAAGTTACGGATCTGACGCCATCACTAACTATACACTATACAGAGCCTTACAGAAACAACACAAATCTTAGACATGCCAGCCTCAGCGTTTCAAAATAATCGTTTTGGCGTCTTCTTTTATCCCTCCTGTTGACTGAAATACATCATTAGGAGGGTGAATTTAAGGGCTTTTTCTTTATTACAATGTCTTACAACCTGTTCAAACTATATGCATATATGATAATTATTATAATGAGAAGAGAAGCATTTTAGAAGTAATCTACCCGCATTTGCATGAAAGGATAGTGGGAAATAATTGAGGGAGAACCCCCCTCAGTAGACCGGACTGGGATTTGAACCCTGATATCTCCGTCATAATACATGAATGGGGTAGGGATAAGAAAGGAAGAATTTTAGAGGTAGTCTACTCACATTTACATAGAAGGAGAGTGTGAAACAATTTATGAAAAACCATCATTAATTGAACCGACCGATATTCAAACCTCAATGTCCCCGTCATTAGCAGGATAATCCAACAAGAAAGTGACGCTTTAAGCCCTTCGGCCACTGAAGCATGTTTAAAGGCGTTAATCAATCAGCATTAGCCTTGATAGAAAGGATAGGAATACACACTAGGGAATTTTTTCTACCACAAATTGCAGCTCGATGGGGATCGATCGCTTGTCCTTTGATGTTAGAAGCACATTTGAGAGGTATTTCAGCATAATTGTATTTTACTAGGGTTACGATAAATTTTACGTTAACTTGATGCTAGCTTAAGATTCACTTGACATAACGTCAAGGGTATGCTTATACTTTTAAATGGAAGCAATCGCGATGCACTTTAGAGCTATTTAAAGGATAATTTTCATGTTACGTTACATTTAAGTGAAGGATACTACGTGTTCCGCCAGACAATTATGTTACAAGCAATGTCAACGCGGATATTTAGTACTTCATATTTTCGCAGATTTGGTGTGTAGACAACGATTTTTTCGGTAAGTAGCTCATAGTTTGTCCGCATCTCACGAAACCAAAATGTCGTCGCCTCCTATTACACAGCTCCATTTTAGTGAACACTTTAATTTTAAACAGTAGAAATTCATTTTCTGAGTTTAGCTCAAACTGTTACGTTACATAAATCCTGATCACCAACAACGTTTTTTTTAAATTACGTAAATTTTAAATGAACGTTACGTTACATAAATCCTGATCACCAACAACGTTTTTTTTAAATTACTTAAATTTTAAATGAACGTTACGTTACGTGAACGTTAAGTCTATCACGATATCAGCATTACCATATAAGTAATTTGACCTATAACCAAACACCCAATACAACTCAATCAACCCTGAAACCTGAATAGGACGAACCCATAGATAAAAAGCTTGTTTTGGCACAACCTGGACTTGAACCAAGATTTGTTCTACCTAAGCCTATTGTTTATTTTACGTAAGCCAAATCTCGACACTCACCGGGATATCCTTAAGTTAACACAGCTTGGGATCAAGCTGGTAGAATTTAGAGTAAACGCACCCCTATTTGCGAGGAAGTATAGTGGGAGATCGTTTAAGAGAAAAAAAAACACTTTAGTATACCCGGCCAAAACTCGAACCCGGAAATACCCATGTACCAACGAGCTCAGACGATACTGACGGATTATTATGCGTGACTACCGGTTCACCTGTGGGAATTGATCTCCGAAACAACGGTCTCCGTCTAACAACCCCTTGTGGGACTGTCATCCACGCCTGCCGCCCATTTTGATAAGGTAATTTTCTCTCATGTTCTCACTAGGAAGATTGGGGTTCAAATCCTGGATGGATAAACAACGTCTCTTTAGGTGAACATGGGTGAATATCCTTTACATCCATTGATCTCATTTGACTCATTGGATAAGTTAGTTAAGGTAAGTGGTTTTGTAGTTTTTACATCAAAACTTTTTTTTTGTCAAAATAAATCAAATATTCTTCTTCTAGAAACATAAGAGTTTAATTTTCTTCACATGGTGGTATCTACAGTTTTTAAATATTTGTCAAGGGTGTCCTGGAGTTTAATGACAACTTTTTTTCTACGTTTTAAAAGTTTGTCATCTAATGCTGTTATGCTCGCGACGGATATTCAACAAATGTTGATATCACCATGTGAAGAAAATTAAACTTTCTACTGGAGCAATATTTGATTTATTTTGACCAAAAATATGTTTTACTATAAAATCTTCTAAAAACACTGACCTTTTCTTGCATCATCTACATCCCTACCTTAAATGTGTGGCCGACCCGGATGGGATTCCAGACACGTAGCACCTAAAAAAAAACACAGTTTCCTTCTCACCTGTGTAATGTAAGTTCCCTCCAAATGTAGTTTGTTGTAAGGTCAGCCCATCAAGCCGGATAAAACCTCATTACGTAGAACTCAAGCACTGCGTGTCAGGCGATGTGTTACATTCCTCACCAGTAGACACACTCACACACACACACTAACAGTTCATCCTGAAGAAGTTGAGAGTGGTAAGGTAAGGGCCATCCATGTTTGGAAGGGTGATAAGTTACAGCTCGCAGAAGATTCTTTATTACTAACATTGTCTGAAAGTCACTAATGTCAACCTATTTTTAAATAATTATTATTTGCTTAATAATACTATATAACAATAAAAAGTGTTATCAAACGAGTTTAATAATTCTTCACAAACATTACTGTGTAAGGTGATCTGGTGGTCTAGGGGTAAGGTGTCAGACTTCTATGTTCGGGATGCGGGGTTCAATCCTTGGTCCCGGCACAGATTTATTTGATTGCCAATCCCTTCCTTCACCTCTGACAAGACATGTATTGATCACAACTTGTGAATGTGTGGAATACCAGGCCTCCACTGTGGTTCGGATCCCGCGTTAAACTGTAGGTCCTCCATTCCATCTCACAATCACTCTACCATTACACATTAGCGTTAAGTGCGTATAACCCGAACTGGTAGTAAGACGCGGTGCTAATAGTATTAATAATAATAAAAATAATAATCATAATAATAGCTTAATATTATCACTGTGTAGTTGACGTTTTCGTAACTCATTTAAAGAACAAAATCTATTAATATAACTATTTTTTATAGTTACGTGGTTGTGGCAGCAAGATATGTTATAGTGCATGAAATACTACATTAAAAAGTATTATATTCATTCGTGTTATCTTCCATAAAAATAAATACATGTTTTTTTATAACTTTGAGAAAGAGCCATACAAAATATTAGTTTCAAAATCAAAAGTTTTTATTTTGTAAACATCACATAAATACAACCGAAGACTATTGGTTTGTATAACGTCATCAACCAACCTTGTTTTATCTGGTTTGCCATCTTAATTTATGAATAGAACGCAGCATTTTAGAAGCTCTCGTTTGAAAATTATTTTTAAGTGAAACATAGACATGGCTTCTATAAAAAAAAGAAACATCCACACGGCTATTTTCATAAGTTATGGTTTCAATCATATAAAAACCGTTAAATTAGATTTAATTTAATTTAACTTGATTGCTTATAACCTAGACAAGTAGTAAGACGTGGTGCTAAAAACAATTAACTTAAACTTATAGTTTTATCGCTTTGTGAGTAGCCTTATTTGGAGGTTAAATAGCTACTATAGTAGTATGCTTTTGC